>JAUYWG010000042.1:2011198-2050602 GCA_034779775.1 Enteromius afrohamiltoni
CCAAAAGATTCGAAGACGATTGGTCTCTCATGCGAGATCCCATATGTAACGTCTCCGTTCCCTCCTTCAGGGAACGTAGGTTACGTTCGTAACCTAGACGTTCTGCTTGCAGCTTTATAACATTTTAATGATGTCCTTAATTTCTGAGCCTTGAACTTGTCAGTTGCATTGCTGTCTGCGGAGGGTCAGAAAGCCCTTAATTTGTGTTTTAAAGATCACTGAAGGTCTTACTGGTTTGGAATGACATGAGGCGAACAAAATTTGTTTTAATTAACTATCCCTTTACTTGTTAGCCAGATCAGACAGACACTGATAGATGATAGATAAGATATGGAAGATGCCTTGTAATGAGCAGGTCTTCAGACTTACTAAAAACTTTTTAGTCAGGTGTGTTGGGGCTGGTTAGTGCTGAACTCTTGTACCTCCAGAAACAGGATTGGACACCCCTGCCCTAAGGTGTGTGCTTTTATGTCTGATGATTGACTTCAGGGGAAAAAGCCTGCGCTTTGGCAAAACTGACGTTGGCAAGAGTTGGCTGACACACCTGTCCTAATGGCATACAGGTTTTTTTCCAAACCAGCTCATGGAAATATTATTGTCTGGTATAAACTTTGTGTGTGTGTGTAATAATCATAATAACCATGATAATAAAAAAAAGACTTCTGAAGGAAAATTTCTGCATGAATTGCATTAAAAAAACAATTCTTTTAAACTGTGATAATAATAATGCAGCCTTGATGAGCACATGACTTTTTTCAAAAACATTAAATAACCTTAAAGGTCATCAAGTATTTTACCATTAGGCATAACAAAGTACTGTTTAAATGAACTATGGCATAAATCAGTCTCAATGCCAAAAACCGAGAGTGTAAATGTGAACTTGGCTTATTTATCCACGCGTTCTGGGCATTCCAGCCCACTGAGGTGTGTTTGGCTCAAGAACCAGCGAGTTTTACTTCTGCGTGTGCTCCATAAATTTCATCTTTACCATAAAATAACAGCAAACTTTCTGTAGCTCTTGAATTACAAGAAACCTTTAGGGCTTTTTCCAATTCCGAGCATTCCAGCTACGCCCAGCGTTAAAAGTGAACCACAGATCACACTACACTTTAATTGCATTAACAGCAAGATGAAATCTAATAGGGGTTCCTCATTTTCCAATTCTCTCAGTAACACAATCAGAGAGGCTTACAACATCACACTCATGTTTGTCATCAAAACATATATATTACTTCAGTCCCTTAAAATATAGGATATCACTTTTGATATGTCTTTTTAAGTTTACCTTTTTTCCCCTCAAAAAAGAAAACACAAATAGCTTTTTGTTATGAGGATAAAATAGAATTGTCATTGCAACATGTGGAGTTTGTGTCAAACCAACACTTTGACTGTTAAAATAGCATTTTTTCCTCCAAGCTTGGCACTACAGTTCACCTCGAACTGACAGGATACTCTTTACAAAAATAAATTGACTAATATTTTGCTGAGACAGCCGGGTTTGGTCTGTTTTTCTACTTAAGCAGGCTCTGGACATGAAAAAAAGCAAAGCCAGAATTTTTCTCAATAAACAAGCACAGGGCGAGAGAGGAAATCAGAACACTTAAAATAACAGACTCAAATATAAAGCATTATGGGAGGGTCATTGAGCACATACAGTGGCAGAATGAGTGACTGAATCCATCAAACTGAGTCAGATAGCTTCTCCAAGAGTCTCTTGGGGCCTCTGAGGGCCACAGGCAACATGCTGACCTTGGTGAAAGGTCAACAGTCCGAGCAGCACTTAACCCTGCTCCTCATTTATGCATTTGTGTGAAGGAGTCAACTGTGAGGGCTCAGCTGATACTCTCTAGATTTTTCTAACCTTGGTAGTGCTTGCGAAGGTGAACAGCACTGTCACTGTTTCTCATACTTTAAGTTAGGGATTGCATATGAATAAAAATAAAAAACATGCACACAAAGTTGTTGCTACAGGCATGGATCATATCTCAAAGCATGTGGATAGATGAGAGCCTTTTACTTTTCATCTCATCAATCAGTAAAACAGGCAAAGAAACATATACGATAGATACCTGAGAGTTTCTTGGCCACCTAAAATCTCTGCATAGCACCATACCATAATCGTGGAAATTCCTCACATCTTCTTCCGAACATGTAAAAAAAACAAGTGCATGTTTTTATTGATTTATTTATTTATTATTTATTATTTTATTTATTTATTATTATTTTTCCTCATCTGGTATATGAATTGCTGTCACCAGTAAGATTACGTGTGATGTGTGTTTTGTTCCACTGGGAAAGCAAGGTGACTGGAAGAGACTTCCTGATCAATACACAATTACAGAGAGCTGCAGTGGATGGCAGCTTTGTGAAGAGCGGTCACACATACACACGCAAACACACGTGAAAGGGCCTCGGGCTTGTTTCACGCTTATCATCTGACATATACCTCAGATCACATCAATACACAGTGGCCAGTCAAAGATCAGTGAGTCAAAACTAACCAAGAGCAGAGTCATTACACTCTGTCACTTCCTGTCTCCCTAAACAACACTGACTAGCTCCTGACACATGCCACAGAAATCAAAAAGAGTAACACTCCATCCACACTGGAGAAGAAACAACAGGAGAGAACTGACTCTAACGTCCACCCTGCTGAAAAGCTCTGCTTCATTTCCATTAAAACCTAAGCTAGTGAAACTAGCTGGCCCGAAAGCTCTTACAGATAAAGATGGAAGTCCTGCAGGTTAAGCTGGTGAAAACATAAGCATCCAAAATACAACAGCTCGGTTCTTGTTGTGCTTACCAAGCACTGCTTCTTCAGCAGCCATCTAACAACGCAGTAACATTTACGGTTCAGTGAATTTCCATTTCAATAGAAACCCATGTGACTGGGAATTTTGCTTCAAAATGGGTTTAAGTTCATCAAAACAACAACTGACCAATTGGTGGCCTTACCTTAAGACAGCAACGGCCTTAAACATTAAAATTGACTGAACTGAAATTGAACTCTTATAAAATGAACTAAAAATTGACATGCGCATCCAATATTCTGGCATGAAACTCTAGATAGCACAATCTGATAGGTCTAATTCATAATTGGCATAATGACATCATTATCACATGGTAAAGCTGGTTCTTTTTTTATCAGCTCACTGCTCAGTATTCAAAAATATGACTAGTGCTTGCGGTAGTAGTTACAGTGTTTTTCAGAAACGCTCCACCTTCCCCAGCTTCACCTGGTACGAGGATATTTGTGTATTCTATATGTGTTAAATGTGCAGCAGCAGTATTTTTTACATGGTCACAGCAGCCTGTTGTGGATGTATTGCCAGTGGCAAGTCAGTACCTGCTCTAGTGCAGCAGCCTTAACAGTTCTATTCCAACAAGACTAAATACATTAACATGCCAATGCCTCTGAGGGCTGTCTTGAGACCACAGATCCACAGTGGTTCTGGTTTCCCAGTAGTCTAACAAATACAGACTAGATAATTTGACTGATAAAGGATTTTGCAAGGCAGATACAAATATTTGTTGGTTTTAAAATCCGTTGGTTTTATTTATTTATTATTATTTCAGAGACGCGCAACAAAACATTAACAAATTTCCCTAACATTAGTTATTTGTAGTTATTTATGAGTTTTAACTTACAAAATATAATAATGCATTTTAAAAAGAAACTTGTTTCTTTTATTGTCACAACAGAACAGAGGAACATCAAAATATATTAAAGTTCTGGTAAATAAAATGTATAAAAATACAAACTTAAGATATGAAACATAAAATTAACTTTGTGGTAACACAAAGTTACCAGTAAGGGTGTTTCATCTTTTATTATATTTTTGAAATATTTATTTATCGGCCATTATAAATGCTGATACCGATAGTTTAGACCAGTGGTTCTCAACCCTGGTCCTCGCGCACTCCTGCTCTGCGTATTTTGCATGTCTTTCTTTGTTAACACACCTGATTCTGATAATCAGCTCATTAGAAGAGAGCTCCATGCATGAGCTGTGTTCCCAATCGACATGATCCCTACACATTGTCCAGTGTCCTGCCGATATATCGGTCGGGCTCTAATACAGACTAATGCCATCTACTGGAATGAAGTTAATTCCTCTTACACATTGACGGGATCTACATGCTAATTCGCTGTCGGCTGTAGTTTTGGTGATGTATTCAAGCTCAAACTTTTTGCCCAGATGCATGCAACGTGAGACAGCACTACAGCTAGCTTTTGTTGCTGCTAGTTGATATTGGTTTGGTGTGTCTGGAGCTTTATCCACCATCTTATGTTTACAAGTTTGTCAGGGCGAATTATCACTTGCAATCTTAGCTGCTCTTTTCAGTAGTTTAAGCAAATCAGGTTTTCTTTTAAAGGTGAGATGCTGCTCGGACTTCTTTAGACTGTGGTGAGAGTAACAGCTGGGGGAGCTGTACAAGCACACCTCTCTCTCGGCCCCTATCCTGAGCTTTTAGATCTGAGAGTGAGATAGCCCCTATATGGTAAAGACCTGGGGATGAATAACTAAGCAGATGTCTAAATTTCCCAGAATGCACAAGAGCAGTTTGGTGGTGCAGGGAGGCCGTTCACGGGCCATTTCCTCTTTTGCAGCAGCTGTTCCTGAGAGAGAGAGAAGGAGAGGAGGGCTGCGGAGGTGAGCCTGTCCTCCTGTACACTGTGTGACCCTGCGTTTTGGCTGCAGGCCCATCAGGCACGCTTTCCAGAGTTCTGGGCTCCCCTCAGAGAAACACGCAGCAAAACAAATCTTCTCCTGCTCAGCCAGAGACCGCCATCCGTGAAAGGTAGAGCAGCTGGGGGGCTCTGACAGGACCGGAGAGCTGTTTGCTTCCAGAATTGTCTTTGATATATGGTATCGAGGAACACCGTAAATACTCATTACATGGATTTAACTTGGAAAAGCTTGTGCTAACCTCAGGAGGACAAAGCATATACAGCCAGAATGGGCTGATTACAAGACCAAGCCCTCAAAGAAAGCACACAGTGAGTTTTGCAAACGTTTGATAAAGCAGAGAGGGCCATAACTGGCTCAACAATCTCAAAACGTTTTTCAAAATGACCTTAAAGGCCTCATATCATGAAAGCCCACAGTTTCCTTGAATCTATCAATTTTTTTTTCAATAAAAATATTATTTCAGAACTAAAAGCGTCCTCCTGTTGTGCAAAACCATTGTTTGAAGCTGCAAAAACCATAGACTATAGTTGTGATGACACATGGGATGGATGGATGGATGGACAGTTATTGATAGATACAGTCCAAATACAGCTATATCATATAGACATATGAATGGAACATCGGGTGTGAGGTGTGGAGAGATATAAGTCTTCACTTTATCAGCCTCTGTAAGCCAGACTTAACCGCTTCTGACAGTCTCCGACCACAACAGTCAACATCTTAGCACAGCCAGGAGAGGATGAGATACTGATGGCGGAAATGGCAGAGATAGAGAGAGACAGTCTGATAAACCCTGGAAGTACTAATCACATAAAGGTCACTGTCTCCAGTTGTTGTCATTCGGTCTGAGTGGGTTTTTGCCACTTATTATTAAAGAGACAGTAGAAGGCAGGAAATTACAGGGCTGGGAGAGGAAATGCGATCAGAAGCTATATGTCCCATGTGAGCCTCAAAGTACAGTTCAGTGTTTTAGAGTGGTAAAAAACTCAGCCAGATGGATGTGGCACAGTAATGGACGTCTGGGGCAAATGCACGCTACAGGCCTGAGACTCTCTGACGGTGAGCCTCAAGTCTGACAGCAGGTGAAAACAAAAGCAGGTGGTAAGAAAATATGTTCAGTTTGTCTCTTTCTGTAGATGTACACAAAACAAGCCTCATGTGGATCAATGAGAGACACCTGAAATATAAGAAAGAGCAATCAACTCAAGAGCACAGTACAATGAAAATATGAAATTGGCTGCCACAATGCTAAGTTGATGTTGGTATCCCAGATATGCAGCAGTACATTAGTAATGTTTTTGTGCAAAGATCTAAAGTAAACTAGAATATTGCATAAAACATTTGCAAATAAAGCAACATTTCCATCCAAAGAGTCTGGACCTGTTTACACCTAGTATTAACTTTCATTGAGGAGACACATTACCGTTCACACCTGGCATTTAAATGCATCTCTTTTATCCACTTTTGACCACTTCTGTGTAATTCAATGTGTTTATGTGGTTTTAGGTGCAAAAAAACATTATTTTTTAACATGCTATACATTTTTGTTTCTTCTCTAAGCCCCGCCTCCTGAAATGGGTCGGTTTTTACAAAGCGAGGTGTACTCTGATTGGCCAGCTATGCAGTGCACTGTGATTGGCCGAATACTGCAAGCATGTTGGGCAAATGTTACCCCATTTATCATAACGTGATGGCACTGTGACCTCAAAACAATAAAACACATTACAAATGAGGCATCACTGCTCAAAACTCATGTTTGAATAGTAAATAGCACGTTCTTTTAATGAGAAAGCGTAACATTAAGGTTGCAAGTCAGAAGCGCCAGACTGTCCTTGCAGAAGCAGAATCACCTCACTTTCTAGTCTCTGTGCACAGCCAGCATAAACTACTCTCCCTCCAGGTTTTAGGAGTCAGTCCTCCGTGAATGCGCTGAACACACTCTAATATTTGGGTTGAACCGTTCTGGAACAGTGTTGTGAATAAAACTCAACCTCAACAAAGTAGTTTCACTTTCACAGAGACACACAGTGTCTCCAGAACATGGCACCTGCAGTAACACTACAGCCAGAATAATAGATCCGCCTTCTTTCTTTGTCTAAACATTTGGGCAGGGTTTGAAAATAAACCCACTCCGTGACATAGAAAAGTTTATGGGTTTACTGGATTAAAAATTGGTCGTACTAAAATGTGCGCATATGTTTATTTATGTGCATTTGTTCTATTTGTTTTTACAATATTTCAAGCTGGACATAAAAATAGGCAGATGGAAGCATAGCTATTGTGCCGTCTCATAGTGTAGAGTGTGAATCAGTGAGGTGTGTGTCATTAGATTACAGGCCAGTTGTGTCTCACTCATTTCTGTGGACCGCAGGCCTCAGATTCCTCCTGCATTTATAAAAACCACTGAAACGCCCGGCAGCTCCAGACAAACAAACACAATGTTCTCCATGCACTGCTGCCATTCACATACAGCTGAGGGAAAATTCACATTTCAACCACACAATAGATATCTGTAATTATTACTTGTAAGATTTTCTGATTCTAAATCTCTATATGTATATATATATATATATATATATATATACATATAAATATTTGAATGGATAAGTATTTGATTGGTCCTTGAAAAGGTAAGCTGTGATATTACTGGGTAATATTGATCTCTGTTCCTGTTCACGTTTACAGTTTTTGAGGTAGAGAAAGTTACATTCCCATTACTGGTTAGGAAACTTTTTTGAGTTCATGTTCTCTTGCTGCCACAATAAATAAAATATTCACAGTTATTAAGCTAACTGGCTTTTACCGCAATTACTTTAACAAGCGTTTGGCTCATCATCTAACACAAACTTGTATCTCTCCTCTCCTCTTTTCTATTTTCTCATCCCTTTATTCATTATCCCGACACCCAGGGATTTCAGATCCTTCAACACAGTCTGGATCTTTCTCCTGAGGACAGCAAATTTGTTTTATAAAGCAAAAAAGCCTCTGGCTCTGGCTCCACTCTCTCCAGGGAAGATGAAGAACATTCAATATTTCTCTCCGGTATGCGCCACACTTTTGCCAAGCTGAGTTTTTCTGCTCTGCACATTGGCCTCAAACTCAAACAGTACTAAGGTCACGACTCTGCTTTCATCCTACTTCCTTCAAGCTCTTTAAACAGGGACACTGCAGGAAGAAAACTTGGAGTTGCTCTTTGAAAAGTTCACAGCGAGACAATCTCCCGCTCTCGTGCCGCGCTAATAAGAGAGGACTTTGGCCGGATTCTCCAAGGAGCTGATTGGACAGGACACATTCCATGCATTTTCTGCCTATTTGTTTAGCGTGAGCCCTCCACCCAGTACAACCCCTTAGAGATAGACCTCACCGAGCCAAGAAACATGCGTCACCGCAGAATAACCTCACAATGATACACACAGTTTGTTTGATTTTTCAAGTAGCATCTTGACTGAAACGATACATATGACACTTCAGAGTGAATTACCTTGCATTAGTTTTACTCCAAAATGAAAGGACTATATAAGAAATAATATCTTAATAAATAATAATAAAATATTTTTATTTATTAGTGCTGTCGAATGATTAATTGTGATTAATCGCATCCAAAATAAGCTTTTCTTTACATAATATATTTGTATGCACTGTGTATATTTATTAAGCATATATAAATACAAACACATGCATGTATATATTTAATGAAAATATGTTATGTTTATATATAAAAAAATATTTAGATATAATATAAAATATAAGAAAACAAATATATAAATGCATTTACATGTAAATACTTTCAAAATATTAACTGTACGTGTGTTTTAATATAAGCATAATAAATAAACACAGCATAAACAAAAATAAAAACTTTTATTTAGGATGCGATTAATCATTTGACAGCACTAAAAAAAACATTGTTGGTTTTGTTAAAGTAAACCAAAAACTAAAACCATTACAGACATTTGTTTACTTAAATAAAATACAGTTTGTTTACTTAAATAAAATAAACATGAACTGAAAACAAATCAAATATTCATAAAAAGGTGTTTTTTTTAGCTAGTTACCAAAGCAGCATTTACCATTTGCATTTAGTGTAATTGTAAATAAATAAATGTAAACACTGTTTACCAGAAAAAAAAACAACAACATTAAAATAAATACAAAATAAAAAATAACTCTAGGATGTTCTTGTTTTGTTTCATTCTTTAATGTGATGATTTTCATAAACCATAAAAATATAACTTGTTTGTACTACATCCGCTTTCCATCTATTCCAGTTGAAATCAGACATGTATGGGTAATTTTGGGGGTTTGGGGTCTGTTTATACATACTAGAGCCTGCTTGAACTTTCTACATGGAAAGAATTTGTCTTAAAGGAATTCAGGGCATGTAAATTGACGGATAATTATTGAGGCGTCCCGGTTCACACACCGCTAATTTACCTTAGCATTGTGCTGGAAAGAGCAATTTAAAGCATTTCCGGTGCCTAATCAGACCTACTTATAACAGGTCCTGTGACTGGAAATGCAAGTTGCTTTTAATCATCAATCAAAATGAGAATGTTATGATTTCCAAGCAAACTTCTGAGGACACAGGCAAAATCCGCACACTGTGCACTCAGATACGAGATAGGAGTGAGACCTCAGAAACAGTTCCACTGCTGAATTTAGACACGACTCCAGCCTTGTTGCACCTTTAGTGTGATAATGGATTTTCTCTGTGGGCAGTGAAAAGAGCTCGGACACAAAAGCCCCCCGTGTCTGCATAGTGCTGGCCATTCACCCAGAAATTTCTCACATGGAGACATTTTTCATGCATCCCAGCGGTTCAGCTCGGGATTAGACTCACACAGCTATTATAAAGAAACAGGTCAATTTTAGCTCTCTGTGCCATTTTGAACCTATAGGAGCGACGCTTTGTGCGTCTTTAATGAGATGAAGGAAAACAGATCAATCAAGCATATGTCCATAACAAAGGCTTTGAACACATCGATCTGTGAAATTCTCAGAGGATCTGCCATGCTGACCCCTGACACGAAGTCACATGGGCATTCCTCAATTACGCATTATATTTACCCATAAACTGTGCAAGGAGCGCAGAGCCAAACATCTCCACGGTTCGTTTGGTTACGGTCATGTGTCACTGTACATAACAAATGCTTTCTCTCAAATATTTAGGCTCATTCCTGAAAACACATACAGGTTTTATTGTCCTCAATAAACCGAAGTCAAGTGATTGTCGACTGGATGAGATCATGTGTTGTACATTAGTACAGGCCACACTGAAGCTGAAGTGGGTCTGACTTGGGAAGGTGTCTAGAAAAAACATGGGCTTTAGTCTGAGGAGGGTCGTCCCATGGCCCATGGCTACTGAGGAGAGACACCAGTAAAAAAAGGATGACTAGGACTGGATCAGGATGGTTGACTAATTGACAGGTTGTTTAATTAGGACAGCTGATCTAATGGTCGACCCATCCCTAGTCATCATTTTGTTGATGTGAGATTGCCTCGGACCTGTTCTCACAAGGCAAACCTGAGAAGTGGAGATGTTAGCAAAATCTAATTGCTGTCTGAGAGAAACTAATGAGACCCACTGAAAAACAAAAAGTGCCTCACGTTGTAAAACTTTTATTGATTTTATCCAACATCACTAAATCAATCTGAATACATTAGATTACATGCACAAAACATATAAATTAGAATTATTGTAAATTTCAATGTTAGGTTTTCAATCAGGTAAGCCAAAACATTTAAGATGCCATTATTACTCACTGCACAATTTTATTATTTTTATTATTATTATTATAATTATTACTATTTTTTAATTATATAACTGAAAAGATGATTCATAATATAAAAAATATATAATATATAATAAACATAGGCCAGAATACAGCCATCTTAAGTACACTTACTATAGTTTTATATTAAAAAAATTGTATAACATATAATAAAATGTTATTAGTCTATAACTCTATAATATATATATATATATATTAGACATGTAACGGTATTGTAAATTTTTTTCCCATACTACCATGGTCGCATGACTCGATAAAACGATAGGTCTTCTGAGAAAAGTTTGCTCAGGTGAATGGAGCGAACAGCCCAAGCGTGCACATCATTCTTTGCGGTCTGTTGTCAATACAGATCAGTGTTGCCAACTTAGCGACATTGCCTCTATATTTAGCGACTATACAGACCCCCTTGGCGATATTTTTCCCTAAAAGCGACTAGCAACACATCTATAGACTTCTTGGCCAAACCTCAGTGAGTCTCCGGTACTGCCGCACGAGCTCTTGTACTCCTCTCTCTGCGTCTGTTCTGTTCAGCGAGAGGCTGAGAGGAGCAGGGCTTTCAGTTAAAATAGATATTACGTTGCTTCTAACTCGATTTATCATGCAAATAGAGCCAACATCACAGCATAGCCATTGTCTATATCTTATGTGTACTTGGTTTCATTATTATGAATTATAAATATAATTATATAATTATAAACGATTATAAATAAGGATTTTAATGTAGATTAACATCTTGTAAGGTAGAGCTGGTTCAGTAGGTCTTATAATGGCATGCATGTCACTCACTATTTCATATTCATTCTGTTTTTCTGTTCCATGAAAGTATTTTGTTACATAAATATATCAGAACTTAATTTTTGACTATAATATGCATTGTTAAGAACTTAATTTGGACAACTTTAAATGTGATATTCTCAATATTGTTATTTTATGTTATTTATTTATATATTTGCACCCTCAGATTCCTGAATTTCAAATAGTTGTACCTCGGCCAAATATGGTCCTTTCTTAACAAACCATGCATAAATGGAATGCTTATTTATTCAACTTCCAGATGATGTGAGATATGAGTCTTTGAGTGGACCCTTATGACTGATTTAGAACTCCAAGATCACATATTATATTGACATTTTGGCTTGTGTCAAAAAAAAAAATACATTGACTAAGTATTAATTCTTCATTAATAAATAGCCCTTTTATTTTACCTTCACTTTAGTACTTTAAATTAAATCGTAATTATAGTTAGAGAAAAAATGAATACATTTAACTACAACAAATGTGATTATTTCCAGCTAAGTTTGAAGTATAATTTTGGACCTGTTGAATTTGTTTTGGTATCTGTTGCTCTTGTGGTTCTCAGAGGGGTTTACAGAGTCCTGGTTCTCATCTCCAGACTGGTTTAGGATGTGATTGGTGTTCTGTGAGCCAATCAGAGTTCACCGTGTGGTTTCTGTCCCCAGCTGAGGGGCTAAAGTGGACAGATGGAGGCGGCGAGGGATTCTGGACAGCGACAATCAATGGTGTCTACCTCTGCTGAGATCAAACGCCGCTCATTTCCTCGTGGCACTGCCACTGACGTAAACACAGCAGGTACAGCAGATCCCAACAATACCTCACATGCTCTCTCTGTGCCTCTGAGAAACAGCTTTTATACAGAGCTGTGACACACCTGGAACATTTGAGTGAATCTCACGAAACCTATAGAGAACATTTCACCTTAAAATCAAAATAAAGAATTTAAAAATTACACTTTGGTGAAGTATAAAGAAAATAAAGTTTATTGTGTTGACTAAAGAGCTTTTTCTTTAATATCTTATGAGCGCACCCTAATTGCAATGCAAAACGTCGCCTTTACAGTACAAATTATGTCTTCATTCTTTACAGCAAGACGTTATTTTCCCGTTTCAGGAGGTAAAAAATGACCTGGACGTGTTTTCATGAGTTTCACCCTAAAAGACTCTTAAATCTTTGGGTGTGAAGCTTTATAGATGAAAAGCTGCCCATCCTTATTTCGCACATATTTTCACTCTCTGCATTAGGGATCTTGGCAAAAACAATGAGTTTAACATGTTTTATGTAGTCTTGGGATCAAAGAAATTGATTATTAAAACACTTGTTCAATCTCACCCTAGACCCCTGTGATTTGACAGCAGCAGTTAGCTGAAATCCAGCACAGGATCCTGGGAGTGAAATTAAAATGTGCACTAGCAATCTGCTCATGGGCTTTCAATCACACAACCAGGACTCCTGCCAGCCATAAATCAATCCACTACAAAACACACCGCCTCAGTCCTTCTTCAAGAGCTCTGAAAGCACTAAATACCTCCTGAGAGAGTGGCTGTGTGATAAAAACACAAGCAAGCCAGAGAGTATTTGTTAAAGAGTTAAAGCAATGACTGATCATTAATATCCAGCAAGCAGTGACACACACACACACACACACATGTTGTGTTTCCATGTTTTCTGGGGTTTCTCTCTTCATAGGTGTAATGGTGTTTCTACTGTACAGACTGTATGTGGTATCGTCCTACACTGACCCTACACCTAAACCTACCCCTCACAGGAAACTGTGTGCATTTTTTGCATTCAAATCATTCAATGTACATCTAACTATCCTTTATTCATTATGCATTCATTCTTTAGCAGCAGTTTTTTTACGGCAATATTTAAATGACACCTTCTTGGTCTCACCAAAATGGTCTCACACTATCAACAGACATTTCTCCGGTGGAAATAAAGGATCTGTTTGGCCCGTCTGTCCCAGTTAATAATGCGTGTAGTAGCCTCGGTGGTCCGTGTTTCTATAAGAGCGTCATTAAAGCCGGTGCACCACTAGTGTAACTTTGTTTTAGTTTTGCGCAAGCTGCAACAGTCCCGTTCTGTGTAACACAAAAACCTGGTTTAGCGGAATCTTTACTGTTAATTAACCGTGGCGATTTAAATCGCGGTTAATAGCGAAAACGGTTAATCGCCACATCCCTACACACACATCTCTGTTCCAAAAATGATTGTACTCAATACTGAACAATGTTTAAAGAAAGTACCACCCATCTAACAAGTTATGCAAGGGTTGTGATATTGTTTGTACCATGCAACATTTAATTGAAATCTATAGATAAAATTAAAATGTAAATAAAGTGTTAAATATTTTGTGTTTCTGTAGAATAATATGCAAACATGTGGATTCTTAAAGAAAACCTACAGGGATTCATATATATATATATATATATATTTATATATTAACATAAGGTGAATGTAAGAGAAGCATTGTTTAGTATGTATTAATTTCAATAAATTCAATGTTTTTATGTGAACATTTTTTAGGATAATAAGAAAAGATCATGTTCTAGATCATGCACCATAAATATATTAAAACTTAATTTTTGATTAGTATTTCTCTTGCAAATTTTTGCATTCAATTCAAGTTTGTTAAATTCTGAACATGCAAATTCATTAGGTTGACCAATATAATATGTCAAATTTGACCATATGTGACCCTGGACAACAAAACCAGTCATAAGTGTTAATTTTCCAAAATTATTCATGAACTGAAAGCTGGATAAATAAGCTTTGATTTGGATGGATAGGGCAATAATTGACCAAGATACAGCTGTATGAAAATCTGTAATACTAAATATCTTTCACAGAACATGATCTTTACTTTACTGATTACTCACTATCTACTACTTACTAAGGATTTTTGAAGAAAAAAAAAGAAAAATCAATAATTTTGACCCAAACAATGTATTTTTGGCTATTGCTACAAATATACTCCAGCAACTTAAAACTTAAGGTTTTGTGGTCCAGGATCACATATAAGCATTGTTTCATGCATCGCTACAGTAATAAAAATGGACAACAGAGATTCTTCAGAGCCCACAAATGCTCACCTAAGTTGCACTAATGTGTTCTTGCTTTATTAGAGTTAATTTGATTTAGTTGCATAAAAAATACTTTGTGTGCTATCAATTTTTATCCTATTTATATCCAAGTATTGAGCAATATGCAAATATAAAATCAAAGCAAAATTCAAACAAAACCAAGTATGCTTGGAGTGCCTTTCAGAATTTGAAACAGCTTGTCAAAGCAAATTTTCCAGAAATGTCGAACTACCATTGGTCCGTGGTAATGATGTAGTTGTGGCTCTGGGGCTCCACCTTTCTTTGATCTCTGGATCAATTCTTCTGTCTATTCCATCAAACATGAACACACAGGAGAACTGCTTTTTAGAAGAAAATGAAGTTGTAATCTCAGTCTAAAGCGATACTACCACTTTGTATATTGTGCAATCTTTTGTTTGCAGTATATAAATAAATTGAGGCCAAATTGCTCATCAGATGTTTTTTTAAACTGCTGTTTTCTTACCACTGCCATTTCTGTTGAAGGTTCAATTTGTTATTGTGACGAAAGCTCACGCCATATTTTACCATATTCAGACTGTTAGATTAGGGTTAACCCCTAACTGAAGAACGAATGGGAACTGTGCAAGTAAATCAGATTATGGATTATGGCTTATAACATGCATTTATATTTACCTTCAACAACTCCCGAATGATTCGCTAAACAATTAATTTGTCCAAATCTCTCCAGTGATTGGTCGATTTTATTTAAAGCAGTTAGCTTTTAACGCTCCAAAATCGGCACCTAGTGGTGAGGAATAAATTTGCATTGTTATTCAGACCAACGCAAAAACATCCACACGCACCGGCTTCTGACTGAGTCAACTCTTTCTTTTGAGACACAATAACTTTATACACGCTGCACTTTCAGCGTGTATAAAACTGAGTTTTCATTCACTTAGAGCTGTGTTACACACTGCATGAAAGCTCATTTTCAAAAATCCATAATAGGGGCACTTTAAGACTACAAATATCAATTGTGGGCATCTGTTGTGCACAGATCTGAAAGGGTGTAATCTGGCTGCAAATGATGTGAAGACTAGTAAGCACCCAACAACATCCATTTGGTAAGTCACCAAACCAAAGGTTTTTAGAAAGAGATCAGCGCCCCTCTAAAAGTGCTCTAACAGAAACATTGTTAAATAAAACATGACTAGCCCAAAAAAAAGCAAAAGGAACAGTGCGTGCAATAGGTTGAAATGTGATGTGGCCGGATTATTGTAAGTCAAATAAACCCAAAGCGGCAATAACACATTGCTTTACCATATAGCAGTTCATTAATTAGGGATATTTAATCTAATAGCACAAAATGAAAGACGTTAAGCAAAAAATAAACATCAGTGAAAGAAACCCACAGTAAGAGTCAGACGCCTGTGACCTAGCAAGCCATGCGGCGGGATGCCTGAGCCTTTGAAAGAGAAGAGACCCGTTTCAACAAACAGAACACATAAAACAACAAACCCAGACACAAATACAAATACACACACTCTCTTTCTCGCACACACACAGCGCAGCGTGGCAGCATAACACTCTGAAGTCTTCCCATGCTTTCAGGCACAAGCTTAAAAAATGTATGACCCCCTCAGAAAATCTATTCTCCACAGCCGCAGGCAAAAGCCTTGCGTATCTCGCATGAGTTCTTGGCTAAAACCAGCACATTAGAGTTTATATAGCTGGGATACTGTTTGGGTGCGAGTCAGCAGCCAAGGACGAGCTTTTTCTTTTCCCTACGGCGGTCAGCACATGGTGGATGTTTAGAACAATTTGATACTGGTAAATCATACAAACACACTTTACTTGAGCATTTGAATGTTTGAGAGTGGTTATCAATCGTTTTCTTTTATTAAAGAGACGCGTCATAGTTAAACATTACATTTTTCAATGCATTATAATGCATCAGTGTATCAGAGTTCCTATAAAATGCATGATAAAACTTGTTTACATACATACATGCGCAGGGGAAATGACCTTTTGCTAATCATTAATAAGCATTACACCTGCTAAACAAATACTGGCATTTCCCTAAATATCATCTTCCAAGCATCATACGACAGATTTATTGATAGAAATGAGTGATATTGAGTAGAAATATCCTCATTTACAGTGTGAACTAATATTGTACATATTTTAATCTTAGTTAATAACTATACATTTGTCCTTTGTTTGGACACTGTTAACTTTGAACAGATTATATTTTATATTTTGATTGAAAAAATATATATACTTTTTTGTAAGATATATACTTTTGATTGTAAAAATGAATTAGAAAATTGTTGAAATAAATAATAAGATTTTATAAAAACCTTGTAGGATTCACATGCCTTTGACAGCCACTTTCTGTCCTTGTCCATCAGATGTGTGCACACAGAAAACCTGTTTAAACTAAAAAAAGTTTAAACTAATATGGTTTGAAATGCATGATTTCAGCACGACAAACATGACAATTAGAACCAAAACAGATGTTTTTAGCAGGTACAAGCTGTAATGATGCAGGTCTTTTCTGGAAAAGGAGGCGGGGAGTAGCAGTCCATTTGCATTTAAAAAGACAGGCATGAAAGTCAGCCCTTTTCTGCTTCCACACAAAATAAGCATTTTCAAAATAATATAATTCATGATCTGTTTGAGCTGAAACATTCTAGGGACATCAGAGACTCATATCACATATTGTAAAAAAGGGGCATATAATGTCTCCTTTAATGTTGAGTATTGCATGATCTAGTTTTACCTCTTAAAATAACTCCTCCTGAAATAACAGGCAATATGATTATTTTTAAAAGTTGGAAATAAAACAAACAATATTGGAGCACGTTTTGCAAGAAAATGCCATTTAAGATTTCCACTTTGTAATCTGGTGTTTCTTTGTAGCTGTTTTACACCAGATTTTATTCAGCATACAGTTATGTTTGTTCTCTCGTCTCATTGAGCACCGCCGCCTCTGCTTGAACCCTAGACTTATCTTAATTCAACCTCACAATCTGCCTGAGGAAACCTCTAGACAAACTCTTACTTCTATCTTGGCCTCACGCTAATGAAAGCTCCATCAAAAGACGACAGAAAGCCCCTGAAACACAGAAACCCTGGAGCGAGACACATCCAGGGCTGGTGATTAAATGAACAGTTAGTGCTTTACAGTCTCTTACTCAACGCTGTGTTCCTGGAAGAAACCCACTGAATGCAAATCACAACAGCTGGACATACAAACTTGGTCAGACCACAAATATGGCAACAAGATGGGAATATAACTTTGCCGTTGTTGACCAGGGACTGAGAAAGACTAACAAACACTCAAACCAGGAATAACAAAGAGTTATATATAGACTAGGGATAAAATGTTTCCTGCAAAAAATAAATAAATGTTTTACCATCCACATTTAGTACATGTTTGTACCATGCTTGGATGCATTGTGTTATTATCCTGCAATAACGGAATCATTTTGTTCCCCCTTAAAGGGGTCGTCCAGTACCACATGCAATTTTTCAAGCTGTTTGGACTGAAATGTGTGCTGAGAGTGTGTACATAACCACCCTACAATGATAAACATCCAAAGGTAGTTTTGTTTTAATGTAATAAAAATTAGTTGCACCTTCTCAAATGCATGTCAGTGTGGCGTCACACAGACAGAGACCACACCCCCAATTGTTGATTGACAGCAGCGTGTCACACAGACTGAACTGGTGTCTTACCAATACTCTTAAGAGATTGAGGTGTTTTGTTGTTGAATGTATTAATGAATATAGCAGTAGTCATTTACCCTGACATCTGAGTGACTGAAGATGCGGAGGATTAATGTTACGTTTGGTTCTGAAGGAAACACACCCTTGATCGACCGAAATTATATTACGTTTATGTTCGCGTGAATCATTCATGATCCAGCCTCACCTACAGAAGCAGAGAGTATAATATCTTTTAATGAATCTTTGCAAATCTCCTTTCCTAATAATGTGCTAATTAGCAGGTTTCACTATGAATACGGCTAAAAAAAAATCCTCTGAGAACGCCTCGGAAAAGAGGGGCGGAGTCAGCGGAGCTCGTGAAGATTTAAAGGGGAAGTACACAGAGCAGAGTGATTTCTAAAGAGCTGTTTTTGACAGGGAAAAATGAGCGGTTTTTACACTATCTTTGAGAAATTTTAAAACAAACTATATTACAAACTTTCCATTAAGACCCTAAAGAATCATATTAGCTTGTGGAAAACTGGCTTTGTATGTCTAAATCAATTATTATAATTATATATAACCTAAACGCTTGAAAATGTGTAATGAAACAATCTGTTGCAATATAGATTAAAGAACAGAGTGTTCCCTCAATAAACCTCCTATTTGCTGATTTTAAGTTGTAGTAGTTATGTTGGGCCCTAATCAGAACTGAGTGGAAAACACTGACAGAATCACAGAATTTAGTCATAAAAATGGAATTTACTGAAATTTGGCAATTTCTGGATAAATAAATCAAAAGTAGATCATAAAACATTTACATTTAAACACTATGGGTCGGTTTTTATGGACAGGAATTAGATAAAGCCAGGACTTGAAATAAACAGAGTGCAAATAGCCCACATTGTTGGCAGAGGCTATTTACACTAACTCCGCCCACCAACATATGACTGGGCTAGTCAATATTACAAAACATCAGTTCCAGTGGCGTATAGAGTAAAGCATATGCTTTTTTAGTGCAATTAATCCAAGTCTTAATCTGCCTTTTTCTCGCTTTACAAATGTCTAATCACTTCAGAAAGCCATTTTTTTCAATAAAATTAGGAAATAAGATATGATAAAGATGAAAAATGTATTGGGTAGGGCTTTATTGTTCCAATAAGGTGGCATCTATTCAATAATTTGAATAAGAATTACAATTTACACTCAATATCTCAATAATTACCCGTATTTTCAATAAGCAAAAATAGCAGAAAATCTTGCTATTTACAGGAAAACATTTTTCCATATTTCAACAATGTTCTTCCCTCAGCTCTAGCATGTGGAGCCACTAAGTTAGCGTTTTATCTTAGCCCCATTAATTTCTTACTATCCAAACAGGCATGCATTTAGAAACCACCTAACACTTCCACGTTTTCCCTATTTAAACACAGTTACATGACTGGTTACACAAGTAAGTATGGTCACACAAAATAAAAAGCAATTTTTTTAAGCTGATAAAAAAAGATTTTGTGTGAATAGCATCTATTGCTATTGCTGCTGCAAAAACTAAAATGACTTATAGGGCCCTAGGTATGTAAAGGGATATAGAATACGGTCAAGTATTAATAAGTGCTTTTAGAGTACTAATAAGCAGCTAGTAATATGCATGATCTAAATGTTACTAAACAATGTCTAAAGGGTCAGAACTGCACATATTCAGCCTCAAATGAATGTATTTGGTGCTTCCTAATAGTGATGTGCAACCAAACCAATACTGACCACAAGCATTCAAACCATTACACCAGATGCCTGTTGTTCTGCAGAAAACACCACACGCCTGCAGTCGCCTGACGGATCACATGAGCGGGGAAGAACTACAGCGATGGACAAACCATGACCTGTGATGCTGAGTTCCATTCAGTTGAAGTCATCTTGTGTCAAATTCATCACATGACTTGACATATGACTGTTGTTAGCCTAGACTACATTTTCTCCTTCACTTTTAGACATTGAGCAATAGCATACAGATGTTTTGCTATAAGGTCTTTTTGAGGCATTGCAACAAACCGGAGAGGTGTGAGCGATGAAGAAAAGTGGAGAAATGAGAAATGAGAGAGGGAATGTATTATCAGGACGAGCAGAGCCTCGCCGCAGGAGTTAATGTACACTATTTGTCTTCTTGCACTCATTTACGCCCCATCTCTCCAGCGCTGATCCATATCAAGGTCAACAGCTCAGCACGTCCCGATCAAAGCCTTGCGCATCTGCACCTTTCCCATGAAAAACCTATGAGAATGGCAGGACATGCTATATAACTTCTACATTGACGAGATGAGACACTCCAATAATTATGTCTGCTCAAGGAGAAGTGATTTTTTCATTTATTTTTTTAATTTGTCCTGACGAGGTTGTCTTGAAATCGCACCTTTCTCTGTGACAGCCCGATACTGTGAAAAAAAAAAAAAAGGTGTCAGGGAAGTTGTGCTTCATTGACAATCAGAAACTATGCTAAAATTGGACAACCCAGGGCTGGTTTTAGAAGTGCAAAGGAAGTACTGCCATTGATATCTCATTTAGAAAATACTAAATATTCTCAGATATCAGTGCATTTAATTGAAAGAGATACCAAACACAGACTCCAGCTACTGAACTGAAAGACATCACTATACAGTGTGCAACAGCACATAAACACTTTTTCATTGGCCTTGGTTAAGAAATAATTTGCACAATTTTTCCCAAAGGCATTTTTAAAACATCTTTGGTAAAAAAAAGTTAGAAGCTATAAGTTGAATCACAACATTAAAAACTTTAAAAAAAAATAATATTCATAATTATTCAAAAACAGCAACATTGTAGCTCACGGTAGATTTGTTTCTATGATTTTACTAAATATTTTATTTTATAAATAAATCCAAAAATTTCACTCATAGTCAACCAAGTTCACTAATTCAGAGATGAAGGGATATTAAAATATATATTTATGTTACAGCCGTGCAGTAAATGTTACATAGCATATATTTAAACTAAAAATAAAGCAATAAAAACAACAACTTTTGTGCATTTGAGATTTGTTAAAGATTATATTTCCCATTTTTAAGTTACAGTTTATTTTTCTTTAAATGATGAGTGTTTAGAGAACTTTAAAGAGTTATTCTAAATGTAAATATATAGGAAATAAGCATGTGTAATTAAATATCCAGTCTCATACCCAATATAACACATAGTACTGACACAATGTGTGTTCCTACACAAATCACTAACCCGATGACTTGGGCTGATAAACAATTGAGCTACTCAAGCCGTTATCCCATACACTGCATTCCATCACTGCCCATACACCGCAAAACATTTCAGTTAAACAACAGAACGATTTAGACTAAAGTTATTCATACGCCTGTCTGTTACACTCCCTAGAGACTTACACATCTACTACAGCTTCATCCACCTGCACAATCATTCAGAATCATTAGCGGGAGTACATCAATGGATTTTTAAACCTCAAAAAGACTAGAGAAACAGCCTCAGGGCTGGTTTCTCAGAGCCAGATTAACCTAGTCTTGAACCGCACTGCAGTTTGAAGCCTGACTCCCCATTAAGATCTCAGAGCATCCTTAGCCAAGAATAACACTAAAGCAGTGTCCTTGAAAAAAACCCCATCAGCCTGCTCCTCATTTGAACTAAAATGTTGCAAACAATTTGTACGACATGACGTTTGAACCTCTCATGCAGTACTGAAATACAGCCTGTTTAAATTCAGCTGCATTAAAGGAGCTGGGCCCGGTGACGTCAGCAATTAAAGGATAAAGGAAAACAATGGCTATCTGACAGTGTGCAGGACAGGAAGTTATGCACACGCAAACAGGAAGCGGACAGGGGTTCGGCTGTTTTTTGCAGCGATCTTGCTGTGTTTGTGTTGTTCGCTTGTGTTATATGCACCACTTTTAACAAAGCAGAAATTAAAATTGCATGGGGAAATGTAGAGTTCTCGGGAAGCAGTTCTGGGAAATGTGTGGTATTGGTAGATTTCAGCGGTGACACAGTATGAGTGGCTGCTATTTTGGATTCACTGTCTCCTTTTAAAAGACCACAACAGGGAAACTTCCCTCGGCCTGCTAAGAAACTAGGTCTGGTGCTGCCGTCCCAGAGCCAATCAAATGAAATATGGGTCAGAACTTGAGCACTGAACAGATTATTTTTGCCACTTAATGCATTGTTCATGTCTAAACTACCACTCAGAAGTTTGATGTCGGTAAGATTTCTACCAAAAAAAAAAAAAAAAGTCTCTTATGCTCTCCAAGGCTGCGTTTATTTACAGTAAATGCTGTAATATTGTGAAATATTATTCAATTTAAAATAACTATTAAATTGTAATTATGTATTTTCAGCATTATTACTCCACACACGATGCGTTAAAAAAATCATAGGATGATTTGCTGCTTAAGAAACATTTCAATGTTGGATACAGTTGAGCTGTACACTTTTAATAAATAGAAAGTTCAAAAGAACAAAATTGTTGTCTTCACTGAAGAATTCACTGAATAAAACTATTCATTTATTTAAAAAAAGAATCAAATATTCCCACAATTCTGCACTTAATCAAACTCAGGTCGTCTGAAACCTCTGGATATTCTGTTCCCACTCAACATAGACATCATTACTCAGAAGAACTAACTAATAATTACAATGAATGGCTCTGAATTAATACACATAAACAATCCCTAAAGCAGGTTTAATAGCATGTGGATGAGTACTGCCCATAATTGTTTCTGACAATATGATAATTAAAAAAAACAGCCCTGTAAATGTGAATTTCATTTAAATAACACTCATCAAATCATAGGCCAATTTGCACATTCCCCTCCCTCATAGATGTGCTGGAAGATCTCAAGAAAACAGCACACGGTTAGTCTAATTAGTTCAGTTTGAACTCTTCCTGCTGTGCATTTACACAGAAGACATGCTCCAGTTTAAAAGGTTCCACTACCACTGCTGTTAACAGTGGAAAAATATGATTTATATAAATTTATATCTACATAACTAGTCAGGCTTTTGTGGGAATCGAAAAAAAAAAAAATAGGAATGGATCCTCATCGGTGTCAGCATGTCAGCATTAAATATGCTAGAGACAATATATTGACAAAAAAAAGTGAGGACCTGCAGGTTTAATCAATATTACTATCAGCAAATGACCTTCTTAGGGAAGATTTGCAGCACGGACATGACATGCAAAGCATGCTGTTGTTCTTGTCTAATATTTCCATAGAAAGATAAGGTAGTGTGAACACTGAGCAGTTCATTTAGCACAATCCAGATCTCGTGCACACAACCTTAAAATCATAACTGTGTGAATCTAAAAGCCTTACATGTATTCCAGCACCCTTAAACACACACAGCATGACCAATTGGATGATTCTCAAATTGTTTCTGTTGTTTGCCAAAAGTCACATCAGATTAGGCTACACCAACAAACGATTAGTCGTCTTTTACTGGGGTCTGATGGCTTTTTCTGAGCTGAAGCACTGCTGACACAGCACGAAACCTGCATTACACCTATCATCATCTTCATCACCGCTATTATAGGTAGCCTACGGAAGGGCTGCAGTAAAAACATACCGATGACAGATCAGATATTACAGCGCGCATATGGAGAGGTGTGTATTTAAGGCACGTATGTCAACAGCCTGTGTTCGTAATAACGCATGAACCCTATTCGTGGGGAATCTGATGCAACCCTGATCTGTAAAAACCCGGTGTGTGGCACGGAGATGGGAAAGCAGCGACTTACCCTCGGAGAGCTCCAGCTCGAGCTCCGCCAGCTTCTCGCGCACCTCCGCCGGGAGAGTCAGCGCGATCGCCGGCGACGGGTCCAGCATCATCATCAGTAATCCGGTGGAACTGCGCTCTGCCATAATGATCCAGCTGGGTCAGACAGCTCCGGGTCCTCGCCGGCCAGAGGGCTCGTTGTGGCTCAGATCAGCT
Organism: Enteromius afrohamiltoni; assembly: GCA_034779775.1. Taxonomy (NCBI): domain Eukaryota; kingdom Metazoa; phylum Chordata; class Actinopteri; order Cypriniformes; family Cyprinidae; genus Enteromius; species Enteromius afrohamiltoni. Next base: position 2,035,199 of record JAUYWG010000042.1, read on the forward strand.
GCTGGGAAGAGAGGGGCGAAGGGTGCTGGTCGCTTATCGCATGCAGATGTGAGTGGTATCGGGGCGGTTGCATATAGGCTGCTGTTTGCGTACAGCTCGGACCGTAGATTAAAATGCCCTTCTTGTAAGATCCACGCCCTTCTTCAAGCCGGATTTAGCGCTGGATGGCCGTGCATGACTGAGGAATTCTTCGTAAAACAAAGGGAAACTCGGCCAACTCCGCTCTTCAGCGCGCGCCCATCGCCATTGCAGCTGGGAACAGCGCGAGAACAGATCCAGCGCGTCAGTGTCTCACACACACGCACACACACACGCACACGGTGACATGCACTGGCAGTGCGCTGCACTTGCTACACTGAATCAATCGTTTCTCTGTATAATCAATTTTTTGCCGTTTGTACGTGTTTATTTTAGTAAATCTTTCCGACAAATATTTATTTATAGCATGGGTAAAATGTTAATAAACCTGCGCTGTGACACTTGAAGCTAGATGTAAACAGTGCAATATTGTAAAATACTGCTACGCTCTTAAAAAAAAGTAACAGGGTTTATGGTAACAGGGTTGACAGTAACAGGATCGGCACTTTAGTTCATTTAGTCATGCTAACTTTGTGCTCAAGGTCATGACACATGGGGTTTATTGTAAGGAAAAAGCTGATAATACAAATAATAACAGGGTTGAATGTAACATTTAAAACATGGGGGAAAAAAACAATACTGGGGAGTTTCATCATGATGCATTTTTAATGGAAACAGTGTCAGTTATGACCGTAACGGAGTTGACAACTTTGTTTTTTTCTTAAAAAATGTACATCTTTGCTAGTATAGCAAAAAGTTAGAAACACGCACACACACACACAATCTAATAAAGTTACTGGATTTTTGTTATTCGGACACATATCTATTATAACTTTTTGAGTAGTTTGGTAGAGATTCATTGCTGAATCATTGTTGTATATAGCGCTAATTTTACGAAATGACAAATATAAGCACAAATTATGACAATAAACATACATGCATATATAATGAGAAATTGAATAGAATGATAAACAATGTCAACACTTGCATCTCAATAGATGAAATCCCAGGTCTCCCTTAAGATTTCAATGTCATTTTGTCTAATAATGTAATATCAGTATGAAATACTTGACAACACTGCCAACATGTGGGCAATATAGCATACTACAATAACAGAACCTGAGATTTATTCATTGCGAATCGTAATTGATACAATTCATATCGACATCATTATGATGATCATCTACTCAAACATAAAAATATTCTTGAATAGTCATCTACCTACACTTCAACGTAAGGGTTCATGACAGAATCAAGACAAATAGACCATCTTCCTGAGAGTGTGCCTAAGATTTAAAAAGTAAGATGATTCTGGAGATTTGCGATTGTGTTCATATACTGCATGATTAACCGCCATGTGCAAGTCTACCAAATGAGTCCTCCTGAAAAAAATACAAATATAATTAGTAATATTCGCTTAATAGAGATTAAAAAATAAATAAATCAATCATTTGGTCCAAAATTGCCAATAGAAATGTAGAAATATGCAAATGTAATTTGTTAGATAATATGATACCAGTAACAAGTTTGGAACTATTTATTATGTTGTTTTTTAAAATTTAAAATAATTTTGCTACTTTAATATACTGTAAAATATAATTATTATTTATATAATTATTATTTATTTTTAGTATTATTTATTTTATAATTTGAATATTATTACAATTGACAAATAGTTTTGCTATTTTAATATACTGTAAAATATAATTTTAGCATTTTCAGCATCATTACTCCAGTCTTCAGTGTCACATGATCCTTCAGAAATGTTTTCTGTTGATTTAAAAAATGTAATGATAAACTGTTCAATTTCCCTTTTTAGATTATTATCAGTGTTGAAAACTGATAATGATAATGTACTGCTTCATATTTATAGGCTATATAGGATTTTTAAAGAAGTAAAAAAACAGCATTTTTTTAAAAACTGCTTTAATTTTATTTAAATAAGTTAATGTAACTTATTTATTTATTTAATGTATTTAGCTTTTTTCAAAACAAAAACTGCAGCCCACTTTAGCACCAATACAGAAGGTGTTTTTTCTGAAGCATTTTCAAAATATGACACTGAAGACTGGATTAATGATGATTAAAATTCAGATTTGCATCTCAGTAATAAATGACTTTTTAAAATATGTATTTTTAATCAGGTAAGTAAAGTGTAAAAAACATCATTTTTAGTGAGTGTAATTCTAAATCATGCAAATTTCAAGTCAAACCTTTTCTGCGCCTCCCTCAAGGAGGATCTCAAGGCTTTCAGGTACACAGACTGATGGTTTGGCAACTCCAGCTGTTTTCCTCGAGTCCAGCAGTGACTCCAGAAGATGTCCGCATCCCCCGGGACAGTCCTCTTGCAGCATAAGAGCACAGGCCCGTCAGTCTCCAGCTCTCCGTCGTCGTCTTCTTCACACCCCATACACGCAGCGCACCCCTGAGGCTCAGACACGTCATAGCTCTGGATAAAGAAGAGCTTAGGCTTGCCTGCCAGTCCCGGGCAGGAATCTGAGGTGAAGAGGCGTCTGACAGTGTCCAGGTTCACTCCTGGACCGTGAGAGTCTGTGGCCAGCAGATCTGACGAGCGGCTTCGGCTGATAACACAGCAGACAAAAGCAGACGCTCTGTAGTGACCCTGCTGATGAGCCACTTCCCTCAGAGCGGACTGCATGTCTCTCGCACCCAGCAGCTTGTGCTTGATCACATGGAAGCGTAAGGCCTTAAATGTTTGCTCCAGCTCATCTGCGGGGAAAAGAAAAGCCATTACTAGGGTAATGTGATTTCTTTCACAACTAAGTGGTACTATTAGTACTAATCAGCAAACAAAAATGTACATTCAACTGACTTTCAATTTCAAACTCAATTTAAAATATACAAATAAATTCTGCTTAGATGGATAATAGTCTGCGATTAGGAAATGGCTCATTCTCTTGTGTCTTGGTGATTAAACTAAATTTGTCATCATATGAATAAAAGGTGCTAGAAAAAGAAACAACAATACAATACCAGCTTTTAGATTAAGTATGTAAATAAAGTTTAATAAATCAATTAATTATTTTTTAAGTCTACCAGGGGTACTGTTCCCAGGAAAAAATTCAACAAACAATTGTTAACAAGAAAAAAAAAGGTTTTGTACTTAGTACTGATTAAGCATTTAGATTATTACTACATCAGAGAATCATTAATATTAGTTATTTACAGTACCATTCAGTTTTTGTTTTTTTATATAAATGAATACTTTTATTCAGTGATGCATTAATTTACTTAAAAGCAATAGTAACATTGTTAAGATAGTTTTTTAATATATTTTAATTCATGACAGAATCCTAAAAGTGTGGTTTCTGCAAAAATATTTAGCAAAACAACTATTTTCAACACTGATAATATCAGAAATGTTTCTCGAGCGGCAAATCAGCATATCAGAGTGATTTCTGAAGGATAGCGTGATGCTGCTAAACTACACTTGATAAATATATTCCAAATAAAAACGCTTATTTTAAACTATTACTGTTTTTACCAATATGCAAATGCTTTCTTGGTGAACGTCAGCTTTTTCATGTAAAAAAATCGTACTAATCCCAAACTTATGAAACATACTACAAACATAAAAGAAATGTCTGATTTCTCACCTCCTTCAGTGCCGACACAGTCTATGATTAAACACACTCCTCTGGGATCACTCTGCATACCGTACACTTCCTCCTGCTGCTGGACATCAAAGAGATCAGATCAGTCAGTTTGACACTCGCTCGTCGGTTTCCACCCACAACACCAGTTTCACTTTTATTTGTAATATATTGTTATTGCTTGCAATAATAGTTTGAAAGGTTTATATGTTTAAAGTGCTTGTAATCAGTAAAATAATACCCTTAATGCAAAACTGAGATTTTGGCCATTTGTTCAATGAAGTATACAGAATAAATAAAATCCTACAGTATCATAACGCACCAGCTGAGCATCAGTCATCTTTGCATTTAACAGTATATCTTCAAAGCATATCATACATATTTTAAATTTATGAGACAATTCATAATATACACCTCATTAAAAATGTATTTCTTCATTTATTTATTATACCTGACAATAGAAGCTACTTCCAAGCAGTTCCTTCTTCACTGCAGTCGGTTTATCTGTAAAAATGAATAAATAAATAAAGATATTCATTAATATTAAAAAAAAGGAGGATAGATAGATATACTAGGAATATATAATTACAAAGAACATACTGCACTCCACCAATCAAATGTTAAGCACACGTCACTAAATAAACATATTTAGTCTCACTCCAACTCGTCACATTTTGATGCTTGGTCAAAACCCTTTTGCGTCGCTGTTTTGAAGCTCAAGGTACCACTTTTTAGTCGCTTGAAGGGTCAGTTCTCTGTTGTTTTAAATAGAAAACTCTTAGCGTCAATATGTCGATGAGATACTTTTTATTGCGTAAAAACATTGCCATTATTGCATATATGTAGGGGTGTGATTTTTCAGTGTCACATTTATGAGCGCATAACTCAAACCCTGCCCCTAAACCTACCATCTGTCACAAGACACAAGATATAGCAGGCAGTCATAATTTATTTGAAAGATATTAATATTCCAAGTCTTTTGAGGCCAAACGATTGATTTGTGAGAGGAACAGACGCGATCGCTGTCTCCGTCGGCTGCATACTTCCTGTGCACTGCTGCAAAAATGCTGCTACAAGAATCCTAACGTCAACGTCGGTCGTGAAATGCCATTGGTTTCATGCTAAGTGACGGGAGTATGTTTTCTGAATGAGATGACAGCTCATGAACAGAGCGGGACCACTCTCTTCTTCACATAAAGACTTCGTATGGCCTCAGAAGACTTGGAATGTGACACGGCTGTAATGTATTTCTACTGCTTGTTAATGATTAGTTTGTCAATAAATACATGTGACTGCATTTGCCTGTGTGTGTGTGTTTATATTGTTCAGAAGTGGGTAGGTTTAGGGTAGGGGTGGGGATTGGTGCTCCAATAAAACTAAAAAAGTACATAATAAATTAATGCATGCATGCAAACCAAACAACTGAAAGCAATGGAGGACCCTTCACATCGAAAAGTGACTAAAAGGGGTACCTTGAGCTTCAAAAAGCAACGCAAACAGGTCTTAACCAAGCGTCGACAAGTGAGGAGTTGGAGTGAGACTGTATTTCCTCATTCTGTTAATTTTTGAATGAACTCACCACCGAATTTGGTGACCGGACGGACATTCCTGGAAGCAGATGAGACACTGAAAGAGCTATTCGGCTGTGAATGAAACAAACACTCACAGTTAAGATTATTGAAATATGACAAATTTCAAGTGCTATGTTAGACAAAGCAACCAAATTAAATCTCACCAATGGTGTTCTGCAGATCGTCAGTCTGTCAGGAGGGGAAGATCCTTGTTTGGTCATTAGCACTGCAAAAGTGGTTTCAGTTATTTAGAAAAGAAACCAATAAAAAAAAAACTGACTAATTCAGTTTCCTGTTAAAAAACCACAAGGTCCATTTCCTAATAGTGATGACACAAGCACAAATAAAGAAGTAGTAGGAAAGAGGAACTGTTCTGATGTCACATGTAAATTTGCATGATCCTAAAACAGAAGTGATACAACTAACTAAAGTTTCACTGGGGGCAGTACCTTTTCAAAAGTTACTAATGCGTGCATTTAAGTCACCCTTTAGGGGAGAATGTGATGCCCAGTGACAGCTTTTTTAACTTTTATTATTTTTGAGATTGTATCACATTGTAGCCTAAACTCCTCTAAATGAGACAACAGGCCTTTGGCTAAGTATAATATATGGTTGCATCTACAAAAAAAAAATATCAATAACAACACAAAGCTGGTAAGTCTTACCTGTCTGCTGGTAGTGACTGATCTTTTTAGCTAGATCGGCTCTATGGATGGACCTCAGCCACTGTTCAAGCAAGTCCATCTTCTCACTGGAGAGCTGGTCGAGCTTCTCCAACTCCACTACAATGTCTAAAAAACTCTGTAAGGACAAAAAAAAGTCAACTCGAGACATCACTTCTACACATGGAGAACAGAGCTGTCAGTGCATCATACCTGGACACTTTCCAGTTTTTGTTTTGGTAAAGTGCCTTTGAGTAAGAACGACAGCGACTTCAGGTCCTCTGTGTCCATGTCTTCACTAACATCAGCCATCAGCACTCTAAAAACACAACATCCAGGTTAAAACCTTCCCTCGAACCCCATCCTGTGCCCAAATGGAGGGAGCCTTACCTATATTCTGATACAGAATGGCCATTTTTGAGCAGTCCCTCAACCGCGCTCTTGTTGGTTCTCAGCACTTCTCTCAGCAGATCATAGCGTTTTATTTTCAGAATGAGCTCCTTGAGAAACACGTAATCCATCCTCTTTTGGCACAGCACAGATTGTAACATGCCTCTGGGATCCGTTGAGAACTTGTCCATATCAAGAGCTCCACACAAGTAAGAGATCCGCTTGCACTCATCAGCACTGAGCTCACCAATGATCTGACTGACAGTGTTCAAGAGGCCAGACATTGTGCTCCAAAATGACTCTGATGAGTACAAAATCTGCCATTATGAAAGGCTTTGTATAATGCACACAACGATTCATTCTAGACTTACTTTCATAATTCAATGGCATTTGAAAAATAATTAAAATAATAAGCTAATAATAGTTATTGTTATTATAACACAGCAAGCCTTTCAGCTAAAATTCCACTATATTTCATATGTCGTATTAAATATCTTCTGGTAAAGATAATACAAGGCTATAATACTTTCAGTCGCATTGATAGCGATATGGTGACGCAGCGGTAGTTTCATAAACACGCTACGAATGACTGCTGCGTGTTTTATATGAAGATTAATTCAATTACTTATATTCTCGATATAAAAAGACAAGTCTGTAAACCTTACCTCGAGAGAGCTGTGCTGTGACTCAATGGAGCATCTCTCTCCGATGATGGGGGTAACTCAGAGGAATTCCATGACACTATTTACTCTAAACGGAAGTGGGCTTAAAAAAAAAAGTACGCAGTAACGTCATACATATAGTAAGTAGCCTATCCTATTTAATTTCGCTTTTCACTCCACAAGTTGTGGAGAAAGTGAAATCCATCATGCTTTTATCTATAATATCTCACACAGTTGAGAGAAGGCTTTTTGTTCTTGGCTCTTGTTTAACCAAGAAGGATTTTCTAGACAATTAAATGTATTGTCTTGTTTTCTGAAAAAAGAAATGAAATGAAACATGTTTTTACATGCTAAGTAAACTGTCAATGGGGTAAGCAATATAATCTTATTTTCTGTTCTTGTTCACTTAATCACTTTCTTGTCTACAAAGTCCATGTTGGTTTAAGAACTCTTAAGGAAAAATCTAGTCTTAAAAAGCATTGCAGTTTGTACAACGTTCGCCTGCTTTTAACTTGTTGACTTTTACGAGCTAAACTTCATCACATAAAACTGCAAAAAAAAAAAAAAAAAAAATACAGCGTATGAAAAACTTAAAAGCGATGTTTAATAAGCAAGCTCCTTTTGCTTATCATCTAACATCTGGTAACCCGTTCCTCTTGCTGGCAGCTACTTCCATTTAACTGAGAGGGAAGTCAACTTAAAAATGACAAATAAAACGTCCCGAAATGATTAATGATCTGTGGTTGTGTAGCGTCTTAAACACATATTTCCTCCATTTAATTAAATATTAACCTTAAAGCATCTGTGCAATGCCAGACAATCCTTAATTAATTTGGTGTGTGCAACCCAAGCAAGAAGACAAAGATGTACACTGTAAGTGTAAACCCCCTGGCTCTGCTTCCACCTCGAGTCGTCCTCGCTCCAACCAAGTCTCTGGCATGGGAGGCGGGTGCTCTAACACGGAGGCTAAAGGACATGAGCCCCAGCGTTAGTCACTAGAGCGCCTCTGTTTGAGATCAGGGGAGTGAGGTTTAACTGCACAGCTCCTACTAGCTGGCCTCTTTTACATAAGCATACGACAGTTAAGGAGGTCATAGTCAAAACATTAACCCAGATCTGCTTCCATGTTAACCGCTTCATATTCAGGAAATGTAACATGCAAATAACTGGTATATATATATATATATATATATATATATATATATAAAGAAAGAATAGCACCTTATATTAGGAAGTTTAACTGCAATATCTAACGAACATAAAACAAGCATACTTAGCCCAGTTCAATTAATTTATATTTATTTTACATACTGGTTATGGGAATCAAAACGATGGATGAACACAGGTATTAGGAAGCCTTTCACGGGCTAATGTTTTCATGGATAGTCTGGGAGCGACTGGCTCTGCGGTTCTTTAGTCGCACTATTAGTGCTTTGACTTCTTTGGAGGGAAGAAAGCATATTCCACTGCCAGTGCCACGACAAACGCTGCGAATCCTGTCTTAAATCCACGGAAGAGAACATTTGAGAAGGTGACTGGGACGCCAAAGCTGCCTGTATATCTCCACGCCTCATTCCTGCAAAAAACAAAGGTTAGCATCTTTCTACTTTCATAACGTCCCGTTTCAGAACTATTGCTGAAGTCAAATGCACAGAACAATTTTATGTATTAAACATTTATGCATTTCACAAAATATTTGGCTGAATGATTTGAAACCATGGCAAGTCACATTTTAAATTTAAAGGAATAGTTTGTTTGTTTTTTGTAATAAATTTAGTACTAGTTAATTTTTATATTTAGTTCATTTAACTTTAAATTGGTTAAGTGAAAATGTGCACACCCTCAGGCTACACAAGATTAGATTAGTTTGTTTCTTCATGTGTAGAAATACATCACTTGCTCACCAGCGGATCTTTTGCAGCGAATGGGTGCCGTCAGTACGAACGTCCGAACAAGTAATCCATACGACACCAATCCACAATTTAATGTCTAGTGAAGTAAAAAAGGTGCACATTTGAAAAAAAAAAAAAAATTAATTTACTGTTGCTTACAACAACAAAAAAATCCATAATATTGCTTAATCCATAAAAAAAAAGCTGTTTTAATCAATTACGCCAGTAAAGAGTTATTTCTTCACTGGAGAAAAAGTTATTACCGATTATTGACAGGTGGATTTGTTTCTTACACATGCAGCTTTTCATTTTACAGTATGTTAATTGATGGACTGGGAGTGGTGTGGATTATTGTGATGTATTAATAAGATGTTGGCCTCTTGTTCTGACGGCACCCATTCACTGCAGAGCATCCATTGTCCAAGTGATCTGTTCTGATGAAGAAACTAACTCATCTACATCTTAGTTGACCTAAAGAAGGAGTACGTTTTCATCTAATTGTCATTGTTGGGTGACATATTCATTTTACTAATGTATATCATTCTTATCACAATACTCAGGGATAGTCTAGAATTTGATAGCCCACTATATATACGCATGCCATAGAGAACTCCAGGCAAACGATGCAGAAGCCAATATCTGAAGCTGTATGATGTTACCGAGCCCAGGGGTCCCTGAGTCCTCTTCGAGCCAGCCTCTGCTGGGTTACTTCCAGCGGCGTTCCTTCCCATTTCCACACTTTATAGTCTGGCATAGACAACTTGCCATGTCCATGATCCCCACCCATGATTGCTGTTGAAGAAAACTCAGAGTTATTCATGCGACAGAATTGAGTAGATACACAGTGTCTATTTCACTGAGATTCAACGGATCAGTTGAGTTGTACTTCAGTGGTTTCGTTTCATGAATCAGCTGCTCAATCGCGCAACGCTGAAATGTTTAGCTGGAAACAAACATGGCAAGCGAAGCGGTTTATGATAGCTACACTGCAAACACCGACTCTGGTGCTGCCTCCAGCTTAAACTAAAGTAGAATTACACGAAAAACAATGTAAACGTATTAAATGACAGCATATTTACCTTTTTAAAGCAAAGTGACCTCCAGCATAAACGCGCAAACAATCCAGGAAGTTCAGTTAGTACTTCCTGTGAAGAGCTAACGTCACGGCGCATTCGAAATAAATACCAAACGTTGCTAAAATAATATGCTGAAAAATAAAATGTTTTTATAACAACCTGTTATCCAGTCTTTCATAATTAATTTATGAATTCATAGTTTTGATAAAATAACGGCCGAACTTTTATTTTGACACGTATCTCCAACTTCCCGTCCACATGTATGAATTGACAATTAAGCGCATGCGCACTTTCAGTTTCCAAATCAATGGACAGGGCGAACTCGGGACCGTGAAAATTTTATTGAAATGATCATTTATTATTGTTATACGTTCACAGAAGTGTTCTTAATATGCATGGTGTGTGTTTTTCCTTACCGTAGGCAGCAAAGTAAACACGTTTACACCTTTCTATTTAAGACGGTCACCTTGTGAAAGGCGACGAACGGGGAAACTCCAAACAAAAAAACTCCAGCAGGTTGGGGTTTCTTTTATAACTTTGATTTATTGTATTTAATTTGACTTTCACGATGGGTGTAGTTCTGCGGAATCTACAGAACGTGGTTCCCCTGAGACGCGCCCGACTGCGCAAAGATGTGGAGATCCTCAGACACATCTTCGGGGTCCAGAAGTTTGACATGGGCATCATATGCGTGGACAACCGCAAGATTCAACGCATCAACCACATCTACAGAAAAAAGAACCAGCCCACAGATGTGCTGTCTTTCCCCTTTCATGAGGTACTGCACATGCATTTAAAAATGTGCCTAAATGTTATTGTACATAATAAACATTGGCCATTGACAGATGGCAAGACCCATGTCTGAGCGCTTAAAGGAAATAATGGCTGAAGTGCGTTTCATTTTCCAAGGATCTGAGGCCAGGCAGAATCCCATGCGCCCTCCAAAGAGATGAGTATAACTTAGGCGACATCTTCTTAGGTGTAGAGTATGTAATGCAGCAGTGTAAAGGGACTTCCCAGGATCTCCATGAAGCACTTACAGTAAGAAAGAAGCGTAGTTTGATCACATTTATATCTGCAGCCTAGAAAAAGCTTTTTATTAAACTGTCTGTTTGTGGCATCGCGCAGGTGGTCACCTCTCATGGAATCTGCCATTTATTGGGATACAGACATGAAACCGAAGAGGAGTGGAATGAGGTTGGACTTATTTTATCCCAAATACTTTTCATGAGAGTATTGATTGTAGCCCATAAAAAAAAAAATATATATATATATATAAACTACTTGAAGGAACAAAACCAACTATGAAGCAGTGATTGTCAAATCAATATTCAGTAATATTCCCTTTACACTGGGTGGTGGATTTATTAACCAGTGTATTACAAACATTTACATATAAATCTTCCTGAAGCCTGAGAAGGTGAGAAACGTCTCTGAGATGCTTGTACACGTGACAGGCCTCGTGCTAAATAAGTGTTAGGCCCCCCCAAAATATTTTTAATCTTTTGCATAATCCTGAAAAAGTAATTGTACTATGGAAAGGAGGACTGTTGTAAGACGTTCACTATATTTTCTCCACCAACTTAAATCATCATCACTTTGTAATACAGAAATAAGGCTGGCCTCTTTTCAGATTGCATATGCAAATATACTATTTTTTTATATTTCTCAATATAAAATAAATTGTGCGAAGTATTTGTAATGCGTAATTGCTTTAAAGTCATGTCTAAAACGTTGTCTTCCGAATTTTGAAAAAAAAAAAAAAAAAAAAAGCTGCGTTATACCAGCAATAACCACTGGGTGGAACCCAAACGTTAACTTTTTTGGGGGGATGCAAATTTCTCATTACAAAATGCCACCAAATATGGAATCTTGAGAGACTGACCTTTTCAATACTTATTTTGTCAGGACTATACAATGTTTTAATTGTAAGAATGCATTTTGTAATATAATTTGACACCGCCCGCTAAGGGGGAGGTACCATTCCATGGAAATGCAATGTCTGATTTTAAATGATTTTCACAGGATTAGTTGGGAGATGCGAGGATATGTACGATATCTAATTTATGATTACAAATGAAATGCCAATAAATACTAGAAATTTACATGTAATGTAACAAGTAATGTAATTGCACCTGTTACATATACATATATATATATATATAAAAAAGCAATGTAATGAAATACATATGTAAAAATTACCTTGCATATTTAAAAAAAAAAGTCATTGTGTTGTTTGACTTCGACTTGAGCCCCTTCGGCTGCTGCGATGGAGCCCATTTAATGTTAAGCTGATATTTTAATAATGGAGTGTGTTCTTTTTCACAGATGCATCAGAAGGAAAGTTACATTCTCAGGGAGTTCAACAGGCTAACAGGCAGCCACCTCGAGCCACTCACGAAGAGCTGCACATGACGTTACACACTTGACTGTAAATAAGGGAGAAAGCACGCTTGCTGCCAACTACGGAGTAGTCCTGAATCTTGAATTAAAACCAATGGAACACTGTTGATTTCTTTTCTAAATAAATTTTATTTAAAATGTGTTTAAGGAAGTCAAAGACTGAATACTAAGCAATTACGTAGAGCTTATACCACTGTTTCAGAGAACACCATACACACAACGTCCAAACAAGTCCCACTCTTCCATGAACCTACTCGGATGATCAGAACAGAAAACATGAATAAAGTGTTTACCACAGACATGAACATGAGAACAGTACAGTACAAATCAGACAGTGAACAAGATCCTAAAATAAATAACATCAGCTGACTTCATGTGAAGCACTCTCAGTGGAGGCTTACTATAGTTCATAAAGGTGTGAAAGTTGTTCTTTTGACGTCTACACAATGGCTGTGCAACCTCACACTGTAAAGCTCTATATAGAAGGAAAACAAAATTGATTTACTAGGTCTGTAGGTGCGGAGAGGCATAAGTGAGATCTTTAAAAAAAGACAAGCTACATCGATACCACCGAGCTTGTTAGATTAACGTTTATAAAAGAAGAATAAAACAACCAACAGTCATCAGTAAAGCCTTGAATATAAACCAAGTCTCTCTTCATCGCTATAGGTCATATAAAAGCCAACTGGCAAAATCAAATATTGCACCACATTTTCAGCTGCATATCAAACAAGACGGACACCCCAAATTCCCTATTCCACCCAAACATATACAAGAATAAATTTTTATATGTAATAGATTGAAAAGGAAATCTAAAATCTGCAAAGGGGAAAGGGAGAAAAAAAAAAAAAAACTTGGAGAGAACAAGCTCTCGGTATTTCTTAATGCATAAGGGTATTTTCATGAAGGCAAACAAAATATTTAAACAAGGAAAAAAAATAATAAAGAGCATCTTCGAGGTCGAAGTTACACCTTTTGAGAAACTCAAAATGCTTTCTATATTTATGCATTTATTTTCTTTGCGTTTCCCCATAAACATTTGTACCTAGGAGATTCTAGAACATTGAGCCATCTAACTGCAAGTCTACATTTGAAACTGCAACAGTATATCACAGGGAGAATTTGGGAAAAGAGAAACGGAAAAGGAAAAGTGCCCAAAGTCGGTACGTGTGTGTGTGTGTGTGTGTGTGGACGGTCTTCAGTAGTACTGATGAAGGGTGCGTTTACCCCTGGCTCAGTTCAGCTGTTCATCAGCAGAAGGATCCACCCGGGTGGGATGTTAAAAGCGTTTATAGTGGCTGCAGCACTGTGCGCCCGGCATCACCGTTCCCTCCTGCCTTCTCCAGCTCAGACAGCTCCTCAAACACATCTCTGAACACACAGACATCTCGTCAGATCGCAACACCACCAGTGGCTCTCATTCCCTAATATGCAAGAGTTACTCTTACTTCTGCATGTAGAAAAAGATGTATCCGCTCCGGTCACGGTCTCTCTGAACCGTGGACTCCTGCGTGCGGGAGACGTCTAGATCATTGTAAGTGAGCCAGGCCTGTTTCTTCATGTCGTAAACATCACTAATGTAATGCCCTATAGGAGGAAAGAGAAACAGCTGCTGATGTCACTTACCGTAATTGACCCCCCAGTGTTAAAACAACAACATGAACCTAAAAGATAGGGATCTGCGATATTGGAATTGTTGTATTAATGTTTTTTTTTAGTTGCAAAATACGCGCATACATGGCATGAAGTCTAGACTAGTAGCATTTATAGTGTGTTCTTTCACTGCATGAATCAGTCTATTAAAATACATTTAGAGGGATCACACGTTCAAGACAGAGGCAGTGTCATGCAGAGTTTAGCTCCAACCCTAATTAAACACGTGAAGCTGCTAATCAAGATCTTACTAGGTACGTCAGAAACGTCCATGCAGGTGTGTTAAAGCTAAACTGTCAGAAACTGGCCCTCCAGGACTGAGTCTGGACAGCCCTACTATAAAATTAATCCATTTCATATTAAGAGTGTCATTTTTCCCTCTAAAAATGACCATGATTACAAATTAGGGCTGCACGATTGATCATATCGCAATAGCGATGTCAGCCTACGCAATTACATTACAGGAAATGTTGCGATTTTATTGAATAAACAAATGCATTCATGGACGTAACAAGACGTTCATTCTTGTGTTCACACCATGTGACGGCTACCAGAGAGAGAGAGAGTCTACGCGGATGAGAAAGGAAGGAGGAGGCAGAAGTAAAAACTGAGGAAACGACAGTTCGTTTGTTTGCACAGCATACTCTTCTCACACACGTCAGAGAGGATAGACGCGGTGATGAGGGGGATTAAATCAGCCGGAGAGCAACCGCTTCTGCTGCGCGCGCTCACTTCACTATAACATACGGATCTCTTAAAAGCACGTTGACGTTTTTGTCATAATCATTGTTGTACATTAGTTAGCCGTTACATCCAGACGCGAATGAAGCGTTAAAGCGCGAGCGATTTATATGTTAAGGTAATACATATACAGCTTTCACACTGGCAGCGTTTGTTGTGCACGGCTTGCACTGCAGCAGGCTGTAGACAAGCATCTTTCTGTCGTATTTTCCAGCGTTCTTCTCCAAACACTGTGTGCTTTGATTTATGTCATTGCCAGTACTTTGTTACAAGACTGTGTATATTATAGTTACACAATACAGTTTTCTATGCGTGTATAAAATAGCAGAGCCTGTCAGAAAAAACGATGTCTGACACTTCTCACACTTTGTATAAGAAATATTTTGCCGGGCAACAGAAGGCTTGCATGCAGATGCTAGATTGAATAGGTTAAGCTTTGAGATCCAAGACAAATTTCGGAAGGAATTCCAACAATAAAGAGTATTTGGATTTAATTATTCATTTAATAGACATTTGAGGTTTGGGCAAAAACTTGTGTAAATTATGTGTTTTTAATAAGTATGTGTTACATCCTGCCAAAATGTTTTGGGACAACGTACATATATATATATATATATATATATATATATATATATATATAAAAAAAAAAAAAAAAAAAGTGT
>JAUYWG010000042.1:2063049-2074392 GCA_034779775.1 Enteromius afrohamiltoni
TCAGACCAAAACAAAACATGACAACATAAACATCAGTTGAGGGCTGCAACTGCGCTTTTTAAACGAGAATATCCAGGTTGTACTCCTGCTGTCGGAGATATGAGTACTTTTAATTAACAAGTTTTCTTAATGCCTGTTGAACATAACAGAGACATTTTATGATTATTAGAATACATTTCTTGCATACGTTACCTTTAAAATAGGAAAATGTTTATTAATTAATTTGTACAAATACAGATTTGTTCCTTTAAATATATTATAATTGTTTTACTTTAATTGTCGGAACATTCTTTTTAGGATTGTGAAACATTAACCAGTGTACGATTAACATTCCCCAAGGTCTTTATTCAGATATCTTTTTATTTATTTATTTCGGATATATAGCTATCACAGTTGTGCCAAATGCTGTCCATGTCCCAGCACACTCTTTTCAGAGTTTCGCCTATACACACAAAGTCGTGTTTGTTAAAGAATGGCATTGCCATACTACCATATATCATAATTTAAGAATGAAGTGCTTCATTTTATTAGCAACATATGCAGACCTCTTGAGGGGCATTCATTGAGGGCCGATGCGCGCGGTGGACCACACACCACGTTGTGACGGCCTTTAAATGCACTGTCCGAGAGGAACTCCATTCCAAAAATACTGTCTGTGGAAACCCAAGCTCCTAGAGACACAGATGGGATATGTGCGCGCTCACTGGACGTCACCTGGGGTGCCAGTGCCACGGAGATCTGGCTAGTGCCCAGCAGTGACATCATATGCCACTAAAGAAGCCTGTTAACAAGCCTGCGGTCTGTTCTGAATTTTTGACGACCTAATCGTACAAATTTATACGAATTAGCCACCTTGTAAAATATGTACGAATTGCCGTGTATCGATCTTATAATATTAAGGAAAGAGAAAATATGAAATGAAGTGTCTAATATTGACCAGTGAGCTGTTATGTATGATAGAAATAATGCATGTAGTGATAACGAAATGATTTGCTAAAACAGAACATGCAAACAAAAGAAGGACTGTTTAGGTCAAACTTTGTGACATGTTCACTAGCTCCAGTTAAAAAACAAAACAAAAACGAAGTAGCCTGTGCTACACAGACATTTTGAAAAATGGATGCACTTTTTCTTCACAAATTGCGCTTTAATTTGTGGTAAACATCAAACAGAGAGGCTCCAGGCCTGTCTGGTGTTTGTGTGTTCACGGGGTTTACACATTTGAGAAAATATTCGGAGGGTGTGTAGGCCTGCTGGGGGTGAAGGTGGGGGACTGAATGTTCTTTTCACAAGTTGAACGGAATTTATTTGAAAACGATGACTCAGACTAAGTGTGCACATTCCCTCAGTCATGCAGCCGAGGAATAAATTAAATCCAATTTCAATTCAAAAGAATAAATTACATCAAAATGATTTTTGTTTCCCGTGCAAATCGTTTTAGCCTATTTATTTATATTTTATGAGCTGGATGTTAGCTACACGATTTACTGAGATCGTTTAAAACGTCAATTGTTTTTTTTTTTGATTTATGGATAAATGATTCCAAATTTTAGCTATTTAGTTTTCTTCGCATTCTTATTTTTGTTCAAACAGGGCCATACTTCACTCACCCTGTTCCCAGCAAACACTGTCTGGATATTAGGCCTAAATGTTTGCATTGTTTTATTTATTTTTTCTTCACCAGAATAGTAGGCAACAAGTTGTTCGAAAGGATAATTCTGCTTAAATCGTTATAGATTCTTTCACAACAGTTGTAACCTATTTAAAATGTCAAAATGTAGCAAAATGTATTGATCTTTTATCTTTTATTTCACAGCCTTTTTTATTGATGGCTAACAACATTCTGCAATGCTTCGTTTGCTTATTTTATTCGCCTCCAAATGCTTCGCAAAATTGATTTTCTAGCAGGTGTCAGCAAAGCGACGCATAATGGAATCCAAAGATTGTTGTAAGCGGCAAAACAGCATGCTTTATTTACCCAGACTGGAAGGATTTCTGCTTCTTAAACCGACGAATGCTCCTTTCGAACGTTCTGACGAGTTAGACCCTTAGTTTATTATTTCTAAGTCATATTGAAGGCTATTTCTATCGTGGTTTTTAAACATCTCGATTTACAGGCCAAGATCTCAATCAAGTGTAACTCGCTTTTGAACTTGACAGTTGCTAATGCCTGCGCTCCTCCGAGCCTGCCCAGGCGCGCCTCGAGTGGAGGACCATAGCGCCGGAGACAATGGAGGTGTTGGATTTGTGGTTTTCTCACAACACGCACGCTGCAGGTCCAATGAAGATGCCGTATGACGCTGCAAAATGTTGCCCCGGGCAGAGACCTTCAGAAAACAAACAGCGATTCCCATCAGGATAAGGTGTTCACGATTCTCTGTCGTCTTTGGATTGATTAATCGGTTGCAAAAAAGCCACGGCATGCCCACAACACACCACCGAAATAGTCACTCAACTTCTGCTCTCAAGTTTTCAAAGCCACAGCTAAAAAGAGATGTGCGGCGAAAATAAGATGAAACCACAAGGCTTACAATTCCTTCGATTAAAAAAGGCTAGATAATTCAGTTAAAATAATAATAATAATAATAATAATATGATTATAATAAAATGTTGTTGTTGTAAAAAAAAACACACACACAACACTAATCCAACCCATAGCGTAAGGTAATTTTTGCGTATCAATACCACGCGTTTTCGTTTTTATCTGGCACTATCGGATTGAAAGGCCCATTTTTCCAGTTAACAAAACAATTGTGCACCATGATTTTGTCTTCCAACGAATTTATTTATCTCTATATGTTAGTAAATGAGCTATAGCTCAGGCCTGTATTAAATATGGTAAATACAATGTAATTATTTTTGGATAATTTCACCTGTAGTCTTATATTAAAACCTTTACACTATCTGTGTGTATAAAATGTTAATGCATTTTGTGTTTTATATTTATTCGCAGCCTGCCGCGTAAAAGGAAAGCTAACATAATGGCGCAACAAATTTGACGACGCAAGGTTTGATTTGTTTGTTTCTGTTTCAAGAAAATGCGTATACGATACTATGATACGATAGGCTAAATAAGGAGAAAATAGACGCCACGTTTTGCATATACAAAAGAGGTTTATTTGGATACAATATTAAATATCTTGCAAAGAATAATATCTTATATCAGATAAGTCTCCCATTACCTATATCCCCATCATCAAAGAAAAAATATATACTGTTATCTGCATACTTTAATCGAATAACATCTTTGGCACGAAGAAATATTGCTTTAAACAGCATAAAAACATGAATTTGATGAAATGGGAACTGTCTAATTTGACTTTATAAACCAGCGCGATCCATTTAGATTTTAATAGCATTTAGAGGCCTACGGTTCCACAAATGTGTGTTGTTAAAAAATCACCCGCTCGTCCAAACCGGTGGATAAAGTAACTATAATATCCCTTTATAACGTCTGGTCTAGTAATTCGAGTTTTTCCAGCTTCACTTTGTCTTCCGACACTATTGCTGACTCTCCGGGTTCTCTACTTTTCAGTCTGTATTTCTTTGCTAGTTGCCATCGTCTTCTTGGACGGTGGTGGTGGAATGGTTATACAGTCCCTGCGCCATTAGCTGCATCGCCAGGCCATTCTTGAATCCGGTGGCTTTCTTGATTTTAGCCCGTTTGTTCTGGAACCAGATTTTAATTTGCGACTCGTTCAGCTTGAGTTCGTGCGCCAGGGCCTGCCTTCGCTGCTCCGTGATATAGCGGCTCGCCTGAAACTCAGCCTTCAGTCTTTGGAGCTGCTCAGCTGTGAACGCCGTTCTGGGTCGTTTATCCTCGCTGTCGTTTTTCTGTTTTTTCAATTTCCGGGTTCTTGGGCCTTGTGTGGAGACAACAATGAAACGAATCCATGAATACCAACCATCTCATTAAATGCCAAAACCATTTTGGAGAACACGCACAAAAGGGCAGCGGCGTGCGCAGGAGTATCAGCTATTCTTTATGATCACTAGAATAAATAAACTTTACAATTCTTTCTAACTTTTGATAATCTTTAGCAATAAATTTGTGCTACCTTTTAAGAAATGACAGGGACTACATAAGTACATCAATTGAAATAAGCGAAATGCAAAAGTCTTAATAAAACATGTTCACATTATAGCCTAATAATAGGCGATTACAACCTGCACAGATGAGCATTTCGACATGAACTATATTGTTATTACGTTGCTGGAAAAAAGAAAAGAAAAATAAATTATATTCGTTTTGTCCTGAAGTTGTAATGCAAACATAGCGACAAAATATATGGAACAGAAATAGGTTAAACCTATTAATATCATATATCCTTCCTGAGGATTTTTATTTATTTATGCATTTATTATTTTTCTAATTTTAACTAAATTTAAAGGGAGGAAAAATGTGGCGACATTAAAATAAATAGGCCTGCGCTGTAAGCAAAATGGTGTGAGGTCTTGCAAATAATAATATTAATAATAATAATAATGATGATGATAATTGTCTCTAGGCCTAAGGCAGCGCAATATCACAGATATCAAATCACGCATGTTTTGTAATTATCTTGTAAGTATGCAGCGTTTATTATTCAACTAGTTTATTTATTAATACATGGAACTCTTAATTCCTTGGAAGTTGGAAACCATCAGTGGAGTGTTATGTCTGGATCGTGCATGCTGTAAAACGAAATATACAATTATATTTTATGTTTTATATATTGGTAAACATGGTCTGGTTTGATGAACATGGGGCATTATTATTATGATTACGGTGTGTGTCCGCTAGAATAATTCTGTCTGATATTAATAAGCTAATTTTCCTGCTTTTGGTTTATGCAATAGAAAAAAACATTTTTTGTTACCAGATGCCTTACCAGATGAAGGTCGATCAGAGTATCTCGTGCAATAAACCCAGGCGGGCCACATTAACGGCTGGGTGTCTTTACTGGGCGAGGAGGTTTCACCTGGGCTATTCAAAGCAGCGGATGACGCTGAGGCGACTCCCGATTTTGCTGCGTTCCCTCTATCGGCCTTGTCTGCCCTGGAATGCGTTCTGCTGGCTGGAGACAAAACGGTGGACGAAGCAGAAGATGAAACACTGTCCGAACTGCAGCTGGAATCTGAAAAAGGCGTGCTGGGGACAGTTGGACAATGCTCCCTTTTGCAACCGAAGTCTGGTCTGAGGATGTTTTCAATGAAAAAGTTGGTGGTTCTGTGCGTGTGGTGCGCCGCCTGCACCGGGAGCAGAGGTGGAGAAGGCAGGCTCGGGGACAGAGAAACGCTGTCATCTTCGCTCCTATCCCGCTGCTCTTCCATAACAGCTCCCCTCCTCGAGATTCGCTCCAGTGGTTGTATTGTAACCTTTTCCGTTCCAAATATAACGTAAGACTGGAAAGTGTTATCTAGGTATCCATGACAACGCTCTAATTTCCCGCGAAAGTGAGAACATTTTGTAAGTCAACTTGTTGACATGTAGTGGGAAGATAACGCTTGCGTGCTGCCACTTTGGATAGGACTGACAGCGTACAGTAGCCTATACGCGGCTTTCTTACACCCTCCGCATTGCCAGACCTCGGTTTGACACCTCTTTTTCTGGAACTCTACTCGTGCCACTAACTAACGAAACACATCAGATCACATAGATGAGTGGGGAGCCTATCCATGACAAAGGAGCTCTTTGCCACGTGTGTCAGCGTCCAATTCCGTTCCGCGCCTGTGCTCACAGATATCAAGCAGCACAGAGCTTGCTCTCGCCGTTGTAGTAGAAATTTTGCAGCCAGACGGGAGGAGAGAATTACAACGAAACAGAAATGATTCTTCGAATAACTTTAGCTATTTGCAGCTTATGAGACGAAATAATTAAACACACACACACACACACACACACACACACACACACACACACACAGATATATATATATATATATATATATATATATATATATATATATAGGCCTATAGCCTGAAATACCCTAGACGACTATAATAGAACTAGCTACTTCAAGCCAAATCCGTTTTATGAATAATTGTGTCCAAATTTCACCAATTACAAATAATATAATTGTAGGCTATTAAAATATACTAATTCAATGTTAAATTAGTCTATATGCTTGTTCTTAATACTAGCCCATATAGTACTAGTGTAGCCTACTAAAACAAGTAGCATTTAATTTAGATCTCATTCAGGACAAGTGAAGCCAGACAGACATAGGCTAGGCTATATAGTCTCGTTCTCACTGTTTTGGTTCTTGAAATACTTATCGCGAGAATTATCTGTTTGCACTTAATTAATTTCTTATTTAGGCTCATTCTGGAGAGCTATTGTGAGGCGGCGTCGGTTGCGCTGTAAACGGCTGAATAGTCCACTATCTCTCTCGCAAGGCGCGCCTTAGAACTCCTATAAAAACATAATTTATAGGTTTTAATTAGCGTGCATTCACCGCGATCTGTTGGGCGTTCATCATACAGCACAGTTAAAAGCGCCTGACACAATGCACTCAAGGACCGTTTAATCAAAGCAGCTTTGGAGCGGCCTCAAATGCGTAAACGTCATCGCTTACCAAAGCTCTATTTGCATAAATGGCTTAATTGACAGCTAAATGTCCTGTGATTAATTTTACCGCTCACGTGGCAGAGCTTTAGTGAAAATATGATGAATGTATTTTTTCATTGTTAAACAAAATGTAAACGAACCCTGCTTAATTCACTGGATAGCTCCTACACTGTTGTGCTATGCGCCTGGCGTCAATTTCTACAAAAAAGGTTTTGTTTTATATATATATATTACAGTTTCACAAACTATAACTCTCCATCCCAGGCCATTATATTCCCAAAATATCAGATATCAGATATTCGTAAATTGAAAAATCCTTATTCTCAGAATTTATAGTATCTTATTTTAATCGTAAGCTGTAACTTGGTTGGATGTTTATTTAAAGTAAATGGAATAAACATTTCAGGTTGAATAAGCCTAGATGGGACCTGCTGTGACATGCAAAACGCGATGAGATAGCAATGAAGCATGTAATCTTTTTTTTTTTTTTTTTTTTTGAACCAAGGAAAGGTGTGTAAAAGTAGACAGCGAGTAACGATCACAGATATTGTAACCATGTACAGTTTGGGGCCCTTCGGGGTCCAGACGGCCGGGCAGAGCACATGCGTTTAGTCATGCGTCAAGAATGTGCTCGCAGAACAGATGTGGACCGTTCAAAGGTGTTCATATTATTCTTCTGTTAAGAACTTGTCTTAAGTTCATAAACTACGCCACTAAACGCCTGATTTGTTGTGCCATCATATCTCAAGACTGGAAAAAAGCGCGGTGAATTAATCTTTTTTTAAGAGTATTCGGAACATTAAAAACATCTGGTTCAGAACTTTTGGTGCTACTTATTAGTACCTACCTATCTACTGAAGGCCACTGCACGGTAAATAGGTCTGAGATATGAAATTGGATAAAAATAATGGTACCTATAAAGGCCTAAACATCCCTTATCCAACATTTTCAAAGTAAGACAAGTTTTAGCAAACTATCAGCAGAAAATATAATGGCATCATCTGTGATCTATCTATGATCTATAGTCTGTTAGGATTTCATTCAAGACTGAAGTTGATGAATATAACTAAAGAGCGTGGAAGAGCGTCCTCTCGTGGCCAGTTACTCACCCTATAGTCCTGAAATCACTTGCATTAAAAGTAATCAGAGATCCCGAGCAATGCGTGAACTGAGGGCATGGTGTGTTCATGCATTGTAATTGCATTCTGTTCTATTATTAATTAGGCATGGTAATAAAAAGAAATCACTTGATGATGAAACATCACTATGTTATTACATCATAAGCCTATTCTCTAGGCATAATGTCAGCGATTTTACAAGAAAATATTTGACACTAATAGTAAAATGCGCAACTGGCGTATCAGTTTTATCTTCTGCTGTCTCACACTTTCCTCTGCTGCATTAATGTAAGACCCCACAATCCACGACCTGCAGATGATAACTCTGCTTATTTAACTTGATTATCCAAGCTGGCCTTAATTAAAACTTCCTTTATCACTGACTTATATACTGACTAAAGCATATACTCCGAAATGGGCTAAAAGTACAAAAGATGTCACTGTGGTACCTTTTGAAAAGGTACACTTTTGTACCTGTTAGGTTCAAATATAAGTACATACAGTACTAATAGTACAATTTTGACAACTAATATGTACCGTTAAGGTACCAAAATGGACCCTTTAGGTACAAACATGCACCTTTTAAAAAGGTATTTATTTCTGAGTGTAGGCTGTTCGTCATACGTCTGTACACCAATAGAGGGCAGTGAAAGACTGGTTGTATTCATCTCTAGACGTTCCTGTTCAATGCGTCCTAATTTAGTTGATCATTTTCATATGATGTTTTTTTACTGTACTGTAATTTTTGCACTATATTCTAGCGCTCAGCTAAACAGTTGTATGGCTGTACTGAATGCAACTTTTTTTTTTTTTTTTTTGCATAATACGTTATATTATTTTCAAGTTATTATGAAATAATGTGTACTGCTGCATGAATGCATGTTGTGAGGAAACATTTCACTGTTTAATTTACAGAAATAAGTAATTTTAAAATTACTTTCACCGTAATAACGAAATGAAAAGGATGTCAGATAAAATAAATCAGTATAATTCAGTGTTCAGGTAGCAATAAGGGAAATGAAATTACCTTTTCACTCAGAGTCCAGAACAGAGACAAATAACTAGCAGAAAGTATTGTCCTCTCTTTAAGAAAAAAAGTGTGACATGTGACTCTTCATGAGGAAAATAATTAGATGCACAATTTGATACACATCTTGCTCTGGGGAAGATATGTGAACGCGGTCCAGAAGCACCGTCGTGTCCTGTGGGCCA
Source organism: Enteromius afrohamiltoni (assembly GCA_034779775.1). Classification (NCBI taxonomy): domain Eukaryota; kingdom Metazoa; phylum Chordata; class Actinopteri; order Cypriniformes; family Cyprinidae; genus Enteromius; species Enteromius afrohamiltoni. The sequence goes on from JAUYWG010000042.1 coordinate 2,071,930, forward strand.
AGATACGATTTAAAAAAAAGTCAAAGCCAACTGACAGCACAGGACATTATAATATATACCAGTCTCCTTCAGTGCTGAGATTTTCTTGTGTGACAGTGTTCTTTACCTTGAGCACTTGTCTGGAGATGGTTGGACTAATGAATAGGGAGTTTGCCTTGTAACCTAAAGGTTGTGGGTTTGAGTCCCAGGGACTGTTGGTGGTTGGAGTGAATAACCAGTGCTCTCTCCACCTTTAATACCATGACTGAGTGGTATTAAATGCAGAGCACAAATTACAAGTATGGGTCATCATACCCGGTCCCAAGTCATGTCATAATATGTGCACACTTACATCATTATGGGGTTAGTATAAGACCAAACTTATAAGATCTTCGTTCATCTTCGAAACACAAATTAGATATTTTTGATGATATCAGAGAGCCATCCGTCCCTCCATTGATAGCAATACAACTGAAATGATCCCAGATCCAGAAACCTGGTATAAACACCAGTAACAGGCCATGTGACATCAGTGACTCAACTACAGTTTTGCGACGATGGGAGAATACTTTTTTGCGCAAAGTTAACAAGAATAACATCTCAACCATTCTTCTCAAATGACATGTCTTTCGCCATTTTAGAGGAAATTGTGTAAGCGTACACTTTCTTCTAGGCGCAAATAGCATAACATGCGAGTGCTTTCACCCGAATGTAAACTAGGCTGATTACATTAAATACATTAAAGCTCACGAATGCGGCGCGTTGATCATGACGGAAGACGTAAGTCACGAGAGAAGAGTAAATTATGTTACTTTTGTTCAAAAAAGTGTCCTTGTAGCATCGCAAAAGTGAGGTTGAGCCACTGATGTCACATGTACTGTTTTACCGGCGTTTTTGATACATTTCTGGATCTGGAATTACTTCAGTTATATTGCTGTCTATGGAGGGACAGATGGCTCTCTGATACCATCAAACATTTCTTAATTTGTGTTCCAAAGATGAACAGAGGTCTTATGTTAGGTCTAAAATTTTCATTTTTGGGTGAACTAACCCTTTAATGTAACCCATACAGATTTGTGTTTATGTCTGGACACACAAACTAGATTTGATTAGTATCTAATAGTCCAAACCAAAGACAGGAAAAATAAATCTGATTTGAAAAACAAAGCATTAAAATGAGGGAGACATCCAAAATGTTCCCAGGACAGGTCCGAGAGGCACTTTTCTAGTCGATACTAGTGCAGTGTTTTCCAACTGTATTCTTAAAGCCCTTAAAGACACAAAGACATGTTTACTAAGTAACAGCAGATTTATATAGCTGACTTACAGGACATTGGGCATAAATGCTCAGATGTAGTAGATTCGGAAATTCTAAGCATGCAGTCAGCAGATTTTCATCAAACATTGTCTCTATACCGAAAATCTGTTTACAACACATGATGATTCACAACCGTATATAAACACGCATCTGCAACTTTTAAAGAAACCTCAGCAAGTTGCACTTCCTTATTCACTCTCTAAAAAAAAGCATTTTCCAAAATAAATAAAATGCTTTCCGATGTTGCTGAAGTTTTAAGATTCAATGAGCATCTTTAGGATTCTAAAGTTAAATCATTGCACCCACACCTGTTGCACAGAAAACAAAGTTTACTCTTATGTCATATTACCATTTGTTAAAACATTACTAGCAATTAATGTCTCTAAGAAATAAACTCTGGTGTTGATCAGATCACAGATTCAGGTTCAGTAAAAAACAAACAACAAAAAAAAACAACTCCCAGTTAAACTAATAAGCATCTCACACCCAGTGGACCGGAGCTCTTTATAAATGCTAACATATCTGTTCCTCTCTCATTATTATTACCGTCACTGACTGCATCATTTATTTATTAGTGTGGCCTCTCACCCTTTCAGAGGACCTCACTCCCCAGCCCACCCTTCCTTTACCTAGGGTCTCACAGCTAATGAGGGGCCAGACAGACACAGTGAGAGGGGAAGGGAAGGACTGGAGAGAGGAGGTCCCTGGAGACAAGAACAGGAGCAGAGATGTCCTCTGAATGATAATTGTTGATTAGTGTCTGTCAGATCCAAAGTGCAAGAGAAGGATAATGAGGGAGCCATAGATGTTGACTGTACAGAAAACCAAACATGACACATTTTAAACAAAATCAAGCTGTTTATTTTGCTGTGTGTAAGTTTTATGAGTTAGGACCGTTTTAGAATGTACATGGATGAGTTTGTTGTGGTCTTTATTACATATTGAACATAGGCCAAAAACTTACACTCAGTGACGACACCATGCCCACACTTAAAATACATCAAAAATAAGTTTGGTTTCACTATACAGCTTTTTCAAACATCAATGGAACTGACTTTAATAAAAATCAAGGAGCAAAATTTTGTTTTAAGTTTTCTTCTTTTTATTCAGGCACAGCTAACTCCCACATCCTCGCCGTGGTTACAGTTATGAACTCCTATTCCTCC
>JAUYWG010000042.1:2074706-2085921 GCA_034779775.1 Enteromius afrohamiltoni
GGTGGAAGTTCCCACTAAACGAACCACAGCTAATGACAAATACACATATATTAAGACACACTGCTGGACTGCCTCCACTAGTGTTGAAATGCAGCAAGTCATAAAATGTAAAAATATAACTTAATATAAATGCTAAAGTGGCTGTTATTTTGCTGTTATTTATGCAGAATCTCCAAACAACAAACAGAATTATTTGATTGAATAAATGTTAACAGTGGCACACAGTAGTAATTATGAAATAATTACCAGGGGCTGTACTCGGGGGTCCAACATCACCCTTCTCTCCTTTAAGACCTGTTTAAGACAATCATACATGCAATCAATTTACAGACAAAACAGGCTATAATCACACAGATGCTGTGCACTCAAAATTACAGACATGCCCAAAATGCACCAAAACATACCTTGAGCTCATAAGTTTAGGATGAAGGAAATACAGGAATTTCTTGTCAGTCAATAATAATCTTTGGTTACGCTTCATTTTGATCCTAATAACTTTTATTTAGATTCTGCTAACTATAAGTACATTTGTAACTACATCGCAACTAATTTTCTACTAACTCTCAGAGTAGACTGTTAGGGTAGGTTCTGGGTTAGTAGAATAAGTTGACATATACTTGCAAAGTTTCTTATTGTCAGCATGTTGTATGTTGTGGACACATCAAAATAAAGTGTTAGAAGATATTAACCAGTCAGTCTACTAATGCTGTAGTTGCAAATTTACTTGCTGTTAGAAGAATGTCTAAAGTGGACTATTGAAATAAAATGTTACCTAATCTTTTTAAAAACTCACCTGGATCACCTTTACTGCCCTTTTCTCCATTCAGACCTCGAGGTCCAGGAACACCTACATACAAACATGAGACGACAGCTATATGATATAAGTTCAATGTTTATCATCTGTTTATGTGTGTGTTTTTAAATTACCTGCCAATCCTCGACTTCCATTTTGTCCCTGTTGTCCTGGTGGCCCTGAAAACAATTATTTGCCCATTAATAAATAGCATAATGCCATATATCACTCTTATATGCATGTGTCATTAGCACTAGTGCAATACCTGGAAGACCGACACCAGTGTCTCCCTTTGGTCCGGCTGAACCATTTATTCCAGGTGGTCCCATCAGACCAGGAGGTCCTAAAAGATCAATCAAACACAGGTTAGGGCACAAATGAATTAGGAATTATCAAATTTCAGGGAGCGAGAGTACACCTCTGCCTCAAAACAAAGTTACCATGATAATACAATTTATAATTGTGAGGATAATCTGATCTCTGGATTTGCTGAAGCTTGCCAGGTTAGTGGCTTCAAATCCCTTAAATAGGAGTTTTGTAGACACCTGGGTGTTAAATATTGTCTCTAAAACAATGTATTTATAATTAATGAAAATAATAATTATATTTGGAAATCTGATTACAAAGTCCACATGTTCCACTGATTACTTTTATGTTTTCTGTACAATGGAAAGCTTCTAAGCATTATATGAATGAGCTTTTATTCAATATTCTGGTGTTAGTTATGTCAGATAAACTTAAGTATACAATATCTTATGGCAATAGTCCATAGACTGGCTATGTTAATTAACATAGAGATTAACAGAGAAATGATTTGGGCTTTCTTACCACTGAGACCTGATTGTCCCCGTTCGCCTTTCTCACCTCTGGCACCTGGGTCTCCTTTAGAACCTGAGGAACATAGATTAAACAGATTAAGACAACCAAAATAGGGCGGCTCCTTGAGGAGACATGTGGTTTTACTTTTCTAATGGATTTAAAATGCAGTCTTGTTACCAGAATGTCAAATTATGGTTGGTTATTAAATTATCTCCTTTTAGACAAGCTATCAGATGATACCTGGTGGCCCACGGAGCCCTGGTGTTCCTTGGATACCAGGCGTCCCATTTGCACCTTGTTGACCATCAATCCCAGGTAAACCTTGTGTTCACAGAGAAAATACCAGACAGGATTTCATTAAAGCAATACTAAAACTCTCACAGCATGGAAAATATGCAAGGCATTTCCACAACACATATTTTGTGTTTTATTATAGTATGAATTATTCAGATGGCCTTTGATCATCATAAACGAGCACCTGGTAATCCTCTCGCTCCTGTATCCCCCTTCAAGCCCGGAATACCTGGAGACAGAGGTGACAGAGAGATATGGATCTACTATACCGTTACAGATGGGGTAAGGGTGGTGTGAAAGTGAAAAGGCGGTTACCAGGTGGTCCCATCATTCCAGCCGGGCCTCTTTCACCTGCTAGTCCTTGGTCTCCTTTCTGTCCTTTTTCAGCTGGAGCTCCAGGCTCACCTACCTGACCTGAAAGAGAGGAAATTCATGTTTACAAAACATGATGTTCAAATTGATGGAAAATGAGCACAGGTCACAATATACAAACACCCACACAAGCTCATACAGATATAGAAAAAACAGACTAACCTGGTGAGCCAGTCTGTCCTTTCTGTCCCATCATCCCTGGCACCCCCGGTTTACCTGATATAGAACACATTATAAATACTGATCAAAATGTCAAAAATACTATTCACACACATGTTGGTATCTAAGACACCAAAGGTCAAAATGCAGCTTTAGTTCAGTGTTTATGTCTCTTTTGACCAGCAGGGAGAGCTGAAAACACATAGTTTGTGAAGGAATGGGGAAAATGATTGACTCTATTCTGGTCACTGTGCTTTGCTGCTACTCTTATCATCATTTTTACCCCTTACACTGTGGACAGTGATTTGTTGTAGAGATTTGGAGCAGGACCTGTTACACTGGTACCCGGAGGCCTCATGCCGACAAGTACTGGACAAATTCATCATATAACTTATTAGCTGAATATAACACTCGTCTAATGCTACTATAGTTAAATGAGAGTGAAAGAGAGACTGGAGTTATTGACTGACAATGTTTTTCAGGCATGGAAGTAGTTACCGTTTAATCCAGGTATACCAGCTGGACCAGCTGGACCAGGAGGACCAGGTGGACAAACCAAGGCTACAAAATAGAAATAAAAAGTGAACTCAGTTCTCTGGGACATATCTATGGTGACTCCTGGCTTAAAAGCAGTCCTGAAATGGAAAATCTAAACTGACAAACAAAAACATTCTAATTTATATTGAATTTAAATTTTTGTTACTGAGGTTGACATTTAAAAAAAATATTATTGCAGTTGAACAACAAGTTAAAGAAAACATTTAGATATACATACAGAACAAAATGGCTAACTAAGATGCAAAATGTAAAGATCAGAGAATGCATTTCATGACCCCTTCAAGAACTGAAATCATGGCAGATGAATAGTGCCAGGCATGTAGGAATTTTAAAATATGTGCATGTGCGTGTCTGATATTCATTATATCATACAGTATGTTGTTGTTTAAAAATCAAAAAAAGGTTTGTATGAGGGGTATGATTTGCATAAAGGCATATAAAATGCACTTTGTACAGTTTAAAATCATTACGTCCCATATCCACATAAAACATGGAAATCTGATGTGCATGTGTGTGTACCTCTTTGTGCACTAATGTTGAGCTGGTTTAGTTGAGTTCTTAGTTTCTCTAGAGTCCCATTGTTCCCACACATATCAGAGAAACACTCCTGTTTAACACACACAGACACCCAAACATAGAACCTTCAGTTTTCTCTAAACATGCCTTTCTCTGTGTATACTTGTGCATGAGTTTGTATCACTTATATGGATATGTGTGTACCTGATCTGAGCTGGAGCTGCCCAGATCAACTCCTTCAGCAGTCTTGAGTTTTTCTGTTTTATAATTAGCTGAGGTACAGTGATGGTGAACCCAAGCCTCCAGAGTGAAGACTACATGCAAAACAATCGTAAATAATTATAATAAATTGTAAAAATCGAACAACAGAAATCAAGCTAGCTTACATGATTGCATAAAATGAAATGTACAGTGGCTACAAAAACATAGGCTAATATTAATAATGTATCAGTTTCATTGCATTATATATATATATATATATAGCACTATATATTATAAACCTCACTACATTTCTTACATACTTGGAACAACTTGAGGGATGAATAGTTCATTACAGAATTTTCATTTTCTTAATCATAAAATGATCCAACAATGTTTGATATCCTCAAAAGGTCAAAATACTTATTGCAGTTGCTCTATACTTTCATTATTAAATCTACTATTATTTTAAGTCTAAAACTTGCTTGTAAAGTTAACTTGTAATCATGTTCTTTGAAACAAATGCCACTTGGCTGGATAATTTGTATGTACAGAAATGAAAAGCTTTATTTCTGGTACATCTCACCTTTATAGGCCAGAAAAACATTCAGTCCAATCAGCAGCAAGAAAAACAGTATGAGGGCAGGAGTACAGCAGTGTTTTTTTACTGGTTTCTCTGTATTTAACTCTATAACACACACACACAGTACAAACATTAAAATTGCAGAACTCTTACGGTTTAAGTTACTTGGATCAGCAGACTGATATACAACATTGGATGACAGTCAATATTAAGAAATAGAAATTAAAAACATGATCCTTTCAGAAATCATAATAATACGCTGATGTTTTATTATCAGTGTTGGGCTGCTTAATAGTTTATTTAGGATTCTTTGATCATTAAAATATTAAAAAGAGAAGCATTTATTTTAAATGGATAGTAATGTTCAGAACTACTGTTACAGTAACTTACTGTTTCACTACTGTTCAAAAGTCTGGGATCAGTGCATTTTTATTCTTTCTTCTTTGAAAGAAATTAATACTTTTATTAACAAAGGATCTATTAAATGAACAAAAAAGTCAGAATAGATTTACATTTTAGAAATGTTTTATATTTGGTAAAAATTTATGTTGTTTTTTACTAGTTATTACAATTTTTTTGAATTTGGCAATGTTTCCAACATTGATAATTCTAGTAATAAATCAGCATATTAATATGATTTCTGAAAGTATCATGTGACACTGAAGACTGGAGTAATGATGCTTTGTATCACAGGAATAAATTACATTTTAAAATATATTCACACAGAAAGCAGTTATTTTAAATTGAAATAATATTTCACAATATTACAGTTTTTACTGGATTTTTTATCTAATAAATGCAGCCTTGATGAGCAGAAGAAACATCTTTAAAAAACATGAAATATCTTTCTGACTCCAAATTTTTAAACGGTAGTATATACATATATTAGTATGAATAATGCCGTTTTGTCATACCATTGTGACGGAAGTCATATTGGTCGGCCTCATAGAGTTTCATGGTGTTGTCATAAAGAGGGTTTGCTTGGCTGAATACAGAAGCCTTCATGTCAGTTTCATCCACGTTGGTCTCCATCAGTTACTCTACCACACACTGACCATTACACAACCAGGGTGACAATTTAACAACAAAACCAAAGCAAAATATGCTGTCTCATCAGAACGTTGGTCATCTGACAAAGGAGATGGAGAGGAAATTGTTCCACAGAGTTTCCTAAGTAAAAAGGAAGTTAGAGCTACAGCCGGAGTAAGCATAAATTGCCCGAGACCAAATGTGACCCTGGAGCAAAAAAAACAGTATATCTGTAGCAATATACACATATATATATATATATATATATACAGTGAGGTCAATAAGTATTTGATAACCATCAGAAAATGGAAGAGGCTAATGATGACTGTCAATGTCCCTAGGACTGGGACCCCACGGAAGATCTCTCCTCGTGGGGTATCAATGATGCTAAGAATGGTGAAGAATCAGTCCAGAACTACACGGGAGGAGCTGGTCAATGCCGTGAAGAGAGCTGGGACCATTGTTTCCAAGGCTACTATTCAGACTGCACAATATTTGCCCTGATTTTGACTCGCCAACAGGTTTTGAGAAACCGCCAACAAATTCCCGAAATCACAGCCGACGTGTCGCTGACACCCGTGAGATATTTGGCATGCTAAATATCTGGACCTGTCAGAGAATCAAAATCATGCCATGTGAAATGTGTTCTGACTGAATAACATCAGTGATTACCTACAGCCAATGAGAGAGCAACATCCAGGGCAGAGGAACAATGGAGTTACAATGGGGAGGAGTTACGAAGGTAAAGAAGGTAATTACCCTTCGTTGCAAATGAGCACACATGCAATTTGTATGGCAAGCTTCTTTTGCTTGGTGTTATTTTTAATATTAATCCCAGTCTTAGGTGAGAACTCCGGTCTCGCATTGTTTCCGTGTCACTTCTCGCGTGGGTTTGGCAGTGAGACAAAGTTGTTGGTGAGTCTTCCTATTGTAAAGTCATGCAGTGTGAAACTCCATTTCACCGATCTATCATGCAGTGTGAACACAGCAGCGACTAAATGATACCCCAGATAGGTATGCAGTGTGAAAAGACCTGTGACTTGATTACTTTGAAAATCATGCAATCTCACTCGGCATAAGACGTCATGGTTTAAAATCTTGCATCACACGGAAGTATCCCCTGCTCAAGTCAGCCCATGTCCAGGCTCGTCTCAGGTTTGCCAGGGACCATCTGGATGATCCAGAGGAGTAAGTCCTGTGGTCAGATGAGACCAAAGTAGAACGTTTTGGTCTTAACTTCATTCGCCAAGTTTGGAGGAGGAAGAATGATGAGTATCATCCCAATAATACCATACCTACAGGGGTTCTGCTCAGGGGACAACACAACTGCACTGTATTAAGGAGAGGATTAACAGGGCCATGTATTGTGACATATTGGGCAAAAACCTCCTTCCTTCAGTCAGAGCATTAAAGATGGGTCGTGGCTGGGTCTTCCAACATGACAATGACCTGGCACACAGCCAGGAAAACAAGAAGTGGCTCTGTAAGAAGCATATCAAGGTTCTGGAGTGGCCTAGCCAGTCTCCAGACCTAAATCCAGACCAAAAACCTGACAGATCTGTATGGAGAAGTGGGCCAAAAAACCTGGTGAAGAACTACAGGAACCTCTGTTATTGTTAACAAAGGCTTCTGTACCAAATATTACAATTGTTTGACTCAAGTGATCAAATACTTTTTTGACACAGTAATTCCCCAATAAATTGTTAAAAAATCATACAATGTGATTTACAGAATTTAAATTCTTTTTAAATTCTGTCTGTCACAGTAGAAATGCACCTATGCTGAAAATTGTAGACCCCTCCATGGTTTCTAAGTAAGAGAACTTGCAAAATCACAGGGTGATCAAATACTTATTGACCTCGCTGTATAACTATTGGAATATGCAGTTATTCAAATAGTTATATCTCAGCCAGATATTGTATTATCTTAACCATACATCAATTACTCATACAACTGGTTTTGTGGTCCAGAATAACATACAGTATCACTTCTGTTTAATTTTTTTAGCTTGTTTTCTTTAGCTTTTTCTTTATCAAGTCTGATTACGGTAATTGCAGAAAGAGTGTTTGTATTTGCCCTTCCGTTAAGAATGTGTGCCTGTGTGTGTGTTTCTGTCGGTGTGTAAACTAGTTGGTGATAAGGCCATCTGTTTAGATGCAAAGCTTTAAACAGAAGCACAGTGCCGTCCCTGACCTCAAATCAGCTCTAAACAGCCCTCTCCGCTCACACTTAACCTGTGCTGACAGAATGACCTTGTTTACTGTACTCAGTGTTTTGTTTATTTGTTTGTTTGATGACCACACCACTCAGATGCTGATGTCCGTGTTTTAGGGTGATTGATGACCTTGAGTGACCCTGTCAGTACGTATCAGACACAAGCTTGTGTGTGAATATAACACTCTCTTTCTACCCTCTGTGACTGTGTCCTCTCTCTTTACTGTAAAACTATAAAATAAGATATTATTTCCATTATTTTCCAGCATCATATCTAAAATAATCTGGTTGGTCTCAGTACTACAATACTCTTTACCTTATTTCCCTTTAGTCAAAACTATTCCTTATTTTTAATGGTGAGGAAATTTGAGCCTTTGAGAACACCTGCAATTTCAATAACACATAAGCATGTTAGTTTATACATTGTAAAATTCTATTTTTGTTACAGAATAAAAAATATATAATTCTATTTGAATAGTTTTATTTATTATCAGTTTTATATTTTTATTCACTTTTATTTATTATTTTTTAGAAGCATTTTAATATTTGATGTCTTTATTTTCTACTTTAATACATTTTAAAATGTAACTTATTCCTATGATGTTACAGACGAATTTGTAACATCATTACTCCAGTCTTCAATGTCACATGAACTTTCAGAAATCATCTTAATTATGCTGATTTTTTGCTTTAAAAACGTTAATTGGGTAACATTTATACTTTAAGGTGTCATAATACAGAGTAATTACCGAATTAGGTACTTAGTAGTAGCCATCGTAGTTACATTTAATAAAAAGTAGTTATCATGTAACTAAGTTATGGAGCAACCTGTAATTACAGTTTGTAAGTATGTACATATAACAGACAGCTACTGTTACACATGTTACAAACCAAGTCTGTTACACAGCTACTTACACTGAAGTACAATCTTGTTACACTTAATTTGTAGTAGCTTATGCCTGTGTAATATTCTGTAATTTGAATGTAATTAAAAAAAGGTTTTACATGTATTTGAGCTGTGTACTAAAGGGTTAAATCAAATTAAGGTGCAGCTAGATTAAGTGTACAGTATAAATAAACATGAAGTACACAATTTGTTTTAAGTAGCTTATGTCTTTGTAATTGAATCTATAGTTACGTTGTATAAAGTCTTCAACGTATGCAACAATCTTTTGGTAACATAAATAGCTGTGTAACAGACTTGCTCTGTAACATATGTAACAGTAGCAACCTGTTACAACTACATAATTACAAGTACTTAACTGTAAGTACAAACTGTTAAATAAGTTATGAAATTTGTGTTATTTTTGTGCTGTGTGATGTCTTATTTTGGACATACATTTGTTATTACACAAAGCACCATATACGCTAACATAAAAAATAAGCTTCACAGAATAACCAAATTCCAAGACACTATTCAGGAGCATTTGTTCATTATTTGCTGATAGGAATTGTCAGTAAATATGCAATTATTGGGTAAATAAACACCACACACCTGGAGAAAATAATGATTGCCTAGAAGATTAAAATTTCAATCATGTTTAAATACACATTCTGTTTTTTTCAGAGCAGGAGTCCTTCAACAGCGTCCTCCACATCACAGTGTCCTGAGAAACTAAACCAGAAGCAGAACCATTCCTCCTTGTGAAGAGTACATTCAGATCTTTAGTCTTTTAGCTGCCACTGTGATAACAGAAGGAAAAACAAATCAAGTTAATAAGCATAAATAAATAATGCTGATATAACAAAATCATCCAGGAAGTTGTTTGTGGTGAAACAGTGGAATATCTCTTCCTCCTTGGGCACTGAGGAGGTAACTGAAGCACTGACAGTACAGGGTTATTTTCAATGATGACCCATATGACACATATGAAACGTATGTACGATATGTACTTCTGCTTTTTGGCGTAATCCTATTTCTTTACACGTTTCTGGAAGTTTCTGGAATTACTCACACATTCTGGGGTTACTGTAAGTCTTATGTTTGGTTTTATATTAGGATATATCTTGCATTTAAATTGAACTTCAATTTTAATACAGTTTCACTTTTAGAGGACTAGTTTGTGTTAAGGAAGAAAATAAATATTACAGCAAATGTGTCGGATTTAATGATTTACTTAGGCTGAAAGTTTAGTTAAAGTTTCCTTTTTTATATTGTTACATATCTCTCTGGTCTAGGGTCATTTCTAGGAAATCTCTTTAAAAAAAACAAAAACAATATATAGATATGAACCGCTTCTCCTCTGTCCCTGCACTCAACCACCAGATCCTCCTGTCAACACTATTGATAAAGGACATCTCAAGAACTGCACTCCAGCGGTTTGAGTCTTACCTCTCAAATAGGTCCTTCAATGTATTTTAAAGAGGTGAGGTGTCTAAGTTGCCACATCTAACTACTGAGGTGCCTCAGGGCTCAGTTCTTGGACCACTCCTCTTCTCTGCCTACATGACATCACTAGGTTCTGTCATTCAGAAACATGACTTTTTATATCACTACTAAGCTGATGGTACTCAACTTTACCTCACATTCCATCCTGATGATCCAGAGATAGCTCATCAACCATAGCTCATTTAAAAATAGTGAGAAACCTTGGAGTTGAACACATTGCTAAAACTGCCCAGTCCTGGTTTGTACAAGCTTAGGAAAATCAGGTAATTGCTTTCAGAACATGCAACACAACTTCTTGTTCATGCTCTTGCTTTGTCCAGACTTGACTATTGCAATGCTCTCTTGGCAGGTCTTCCAGCCAATTCTAATTACAATTGCAATTACAATTAATCCAAAATGCAGCTGCAATAAGAATCTTTAAAACAATGCGCGTCACATCCCTGTTCATTAGTTTGCGCTGGCTGCCCCCCCTTAAATTTTTTTTTCAAAGCATTAATGTTTGCTTTTACTGTCTTCATTTATAAATCGCTTTAGATGAAAGCATCTGCTGAATGGCTAAAATGTAAATGCAAATATATATATTTTTTAACGTCAGTAATTTAGGTTTAGTAGACCAGACCATACCAGACTAACAATGACTTTTCACCATCTTTTCAGTCAGGGTGGTGCAAGTCAAATATCAATACTGTTTCAATGTATATGCAGCCTATAACATGGAATTACAAGATGTTTGAAAACCCTGTGAAGTCCATGTATTTGGCCGTTATTGGGAAACTAGAACATACCCTGAGAGCAAGAGAAAAAAGCTTAGTTCTTTTTGTCACAATAATTAGAATGACCTGTTTCCCTCCAGGACAACAAATCAGACATTATCAGGGGAGAGTGTGGCTGAAACTCTGAAAATCAAAAGCAAAAAGACTGAGTCCTTTTCGATCTTCTTTTGTTTTTCCCTTTTTAAGTGTAGAGACAACATGTCTAGCAAACCATTTGGTTTTGTCTCTTCAGATCAAGTTGTTCAGGTGTCAGACCAGTGGTTATCATGGCAAAAGAGAGCATGTGACATTGTTTTATTGGCTGTGACAGCAGCGGAATGTAGTGTCGCTCCCAGACAGCAGCCAGACTTCAATCAAAGCTATAAAACACACCTTACTCTCTCTCTCACACACACACACACAACGCTATCAAACACACTCTGTCTCTGGCTCACTTTCATTCCTAGAGCGGTTATTGCATGTGATTTAACGGTTATGGAGAGACTGGAGAAAAGACTAAATGTAGGATAAAGAAAGAA
>JAUYWG010000042.1:2102051-2155828 GCA_034779775.1 Enteromius afrohamiltoni
TGTGTGTGTGTGTGTGTGTGTGTGTGTATTTTTGAAATAAGTAAATAAATACATTGTTCAGCCATACAGGGTCTACCCTACTGCCTACACTAAAACCCAAAATAAACCAAAAATCTAAATGACATAAAAGAGCATGTGTTAAAGCAATCATGCCATTTTACCTTGTTCCTGAGAATTTTTCAGCTCTTTGATTGTGATTCATACCTGATCACTCTGCATAGCAAGTGCAGTAATGTACCAGGTGAGCTATCGAGCGAGTTTACTCTGTCAGTATGTACCTGGTTTTGTGATGATAACATCAATATAATTCACAATGATAAAAGTGTTTGTAGGTCAATAACATTTGATCATTCCTAATGGGAAACAAGCCCATGACCTTACTGTTGCTAACACAATGCTCTATTGCTTGAACTACAGGAATGTGCTTTATATATTGTTTATACAGTAGTCTAGTGCCATATATACCATACATTTCAAAAGTTGTGCATTTACTCTTTTTTTTAATCAACTTGTCCAATAGTGTAGTGGGCTTATGTTTCATTCCAAGCATAACATTACAAACATGACGCTCTTGTTCACATGAGCTCTTATTCACACTTTCATATAGTACATGCTCACATTCACATAATCAGACGCTTACAAACAACTGCACTCCCACAACGAAGCAGGCTGACACATATCCATTCACACAGGCGTTCACACACACCCGAGCTGAAGAGAGCTCAAACACTGGGCAGCAACTGCTCATAAAAATTACATGAGGCGATTTAAGAAGGTAAATGTCAGCAGGAACTGAAGAAACACTCGGAAAACTCTCTTCGACACACACATCACACACTGAGTTTCAGAAGCTTAAATGGCAGAAAGTCTCTTACGTACACTGGGCTTTTGTGTCTGTTGTGCTTGTTGACAGTTCTGCAGATGTGTCCGGAGATGTTGGTCCTGCTGACTGACAGCTGTCATCTCTTAGCAGATAAAAGGCCTCAGTTTCACATAGTACATACCACATAATTAGTCAACACTGCAGACCTCATCAGCTCGTTAGAGGATGTGTGTGTGTGTGTGTGTGTGTGTGTGTCTTTGAAACCTATAAAAAGTTACATTTATGCCCAAGGGGTTTTGAGAATTGATCTTCAATAGTCTAAAGTCTAAACAATAGTAAAACATACATGCGTCCAGCACATAAGCATTATTCTTGACCCATAAGCTGATTTAAAGCAGCTTAATTAAGCTGATTTAACCTTTTATTGGGGCCAGTCTAAGGCACACCTGTGCAATTATCATGTGGTCTAATCAGCATCTTGATATGTCACACCTGTGAGGTGGATGAATTATCTCGACAAAGGAAAAACGCTCACTAACACAGATTCAGACAGATTCGTGAGCAATATTTGAGAAAAATAGGCCTTTTAGTTCAGCTCATGAAAAATCAGGGCAAAATCAAGAGTGTTGCATTTATAATTTTGTTCAGTGTATTTACATATAAACACACCTACATAGAGCACTTCACATATGGTATGTTTATTACCAGCATGAATTCATATGAATCCAGCAGCTTAATGCATGTAATCACTTTGAACATGGTGAGTTGTGGTTAACTGGAAAGTGAAGTGACTTGTGACCAGGCATGGTGACCCATATTTGGAATTTGTGCTCTGCATTTAACCCATCCAAAGTGCACACACACAGCAGTGAACACACACCCGGAGTAGTGGGGGGATCAGTTTATAAAATAAAATTGGTGTATATGCAGCTGTGATTTTTATTATTATTATTATAGCTACTGAACTGCCAAAATCATTATGACAACACCACAAGCTAATGTGTGAATTCTTTTTAACATCATTCACAGAATACACACAAATGAACAAGTAGACGAATGCACACCACACATACTGTTAATGCGTGAAAGCCAGTATATGCTCCACACATTGTACACTCATACTATCTTTGATTGCACTTCAAAAATGTATTGCATTCTCTTTATTCTGTGCTGAGTGTCTTTGAGAACAGCTAGAGAAGTGTTGGTGTCTCCTCTTTTACATGCGTTGGAACCGACTGCTTGGCCTTTAACCTCTGATTGGCTGAGGCGTGCTGCGCATTAGAGAGAAAGGTATAATGAATGATGGACAGCATGTGTATGTGTGTTAGACTGCATTGCAAATGTCTTCACCTTAGGGGACCACATGTATCTTGAGAAAGAATACCTTTAAAAATGTGTTATGGATTTTCTGTAGTATTTTGAAGTATTATTTCTCTGTAAAAAGTATTTCAGTGAAAATTTTAGGAGTTTAGGACTGAAGTAATAGTGACTTTTAAATGAAAATTGTGCTTATAGTTTCTAAAAGTGATTAGACTGCCATAATAACAGCCTTTTTCAACCTGGTTACTTTATAAACCTCAATATAGAAATATTTCTACTGTTCTAGTAAATGTAACGTTTGAAACTAATTTTAACCCCAAAGGCATTGCTAAAAAACATACTTAACATTGAATAATCTGGTTAATGCAATGAGTTGTGTACACACTTCATACTTCATACTCTTTAGATACGATCTTACCACTTTTATTTTTGATTATTATTGCAGTTTTTGACAACTGGTTGATGCCTGGGTCAGGTTATTACACTAGAACTGATACTAATCACATATCTGACACCTGTTTATCTACTTTGCAATGCAACAGAGTGATAGCGCATCAATAATATGTCTAATGGGTTTTAGTTTAAAAAAGGAAGTTTTCATATTATTTGTATTTTAGTACACTATTTGTGTCTGGGACATCAAAAAAAAGAACATGAGGGCTAAATGACTGGATTATTCTATAAACCACTTCTGGAAATGTTCAACAGGGATGTGTGATTGTGTTGGAGACACAGAGTGTTGTCCGTGAGGTCTAATGATGAAATAAAGTTGCTGTGACGGAGATGCTTTAAATGATCTCATGTAATTACTGGAGTGTGTGTGTGTGTGTGTTTGCTACTGCTGACTTCCTGAAAGCCTTCCGATGCAAAACAGTGTGACAGGTCTGTTAGCCAGCTGCTCAAGTGTGTGTTCTGTTATATTTTAAAGAGCATCAGAGGAGTTGAGAGAAATGAGCAAGGAGGAGAGTGAGAAGGAGAGAGAAAAGTGATGTGAGCCCCCTGGCTTGGTTTTTCACTCTGTAACTACCAGCTGTGCCTCCTCACATGATCACGAGGATCAGATCGCACTTACACACACACACACACACACACACGGACTAATAAAAGCTTATCAGGGCCCATGTTTTTCCACAACTTCTCCCTGAACTGTCACTCAGCACTATATGACATATATATATAAGATGGTCGATCAAATACTTCAAACAAATAATCCAAGACTAAACCAGAATAATTCAGGTGTTCTCCAGATTCATTTTAATTCATGGGTTGTGTGAACAACCATAAAATTCTGCTCTTTTGTCAAAGCCTGTAAATCTTTTGGGTTTAGAGGGGCTGGCAGACAGAGTTTTCCACAAATCAGACCAGATTAGTAGAGTCCTAGAAAGACAAGCACCAGGGCGTTTAATTGCTGTAAGTGGGTGTTGGGTAAACATGTATGAAAGATTATTCTGCTTATCAAACCTGTGGCTATTTGTAAACTAAAAGACATGTTTATGTTTCATATTACTGTTCTTCCTCATGTTGGATCTCCAGTGCATCTGTGAAGGCTCTTTATGTATAAACCAAGCATCGAATGGATTAACAGACACGTTGTTGATGTTTGAGGATGTTTATTAAACTTCTATCTATTTGAATCAGAACATAAAACATCTGAATGTACAGGCACCAATTACCAATCAAAAAGCACACCAGTGTTTTTCTGAATAGTGGCAGTTGTTGGATGTTTTGTCAGTTTTACACACAGACTCTATTTGGTTGATTGCACTAGACATCGTTTTCTGTTTTTTAGGATTCTCTCTCTCTTTTGCGGTTGTGGTGTTTGGCATGCTGTTTGTTTTAGGTGTGTTAACGCTAAAGGTCTCAGAAGAACCTGTCTGAGGTCAAAAATCAAGTCCCAGAGTTCATTAAAATACACACACAGGCTTATTATTTAAATACAAACTGAAAATACACTGTAATGCTCATCAACATTCAACCATAGGCATATAATAAACACATTTGCAGTTGCAGGTGTTTAAAGGGATGTTTCAGCCAGATATATATATATATAAATATCCCTTCATCATAGTCTCACCCTTTAGGTTGTTCCAAACTCGATGACTTTCTATTGTAGATCAGAAAGAAAGATTTTGAGGAATGCAAACAACTTTGGACCCCATTGACTTTAATTGGAAAGAATACGGGAAGAAAAAGCTGGGAAATTTGACAAAATCAAAGAAGAAAGTCTTTTTTTCAAAGCAGGTTTGAAACAACATGAGTGGACAAACAATGACAGAATATTTTTGGGTGAACTACTCCAAGGAGCTGAAATTCTTAACTTTTCTGATCCGGACTTAGGCCAAATGATGCTTGATGAATGAAGCTAATCTGTCTAACACCAGAAGCTGGCTCATAAATGCAGGAAAACAATTTAATTCGAGCAAAAATCACCTAGAGAACAGTTACAGATATGCTAATAATAATTTAAATGTCGTATCCTTATCATCATCCTGTGCGTAATTACGCATTTCGTTTAATTGCTTATAACACAAGACATCATTAAACAGAAAGGTACAAATTCAGACAACATATTCTCACACTGGCGCTGAGTTCAGATGACCCTTATATTCCCAACGACACTACAGACAGGAATGACAATGGAGTGCCGAGAGAGTGTGCCGCGCGGAGAGAGGAGATTCATTAACAGTCAGCTTGAGACGAAGCAGGAGGGCAGCTCAGTCTGGATACAGAATGAAACCAGAAAATGTACTGTATTTGTTGTTGTTTCCTCCGTGCGCCTTTCCGCCGTCGAGTTTGACATAAATCTCGTCGCCAGAGTCCAGGTGCAGCACGACACTGTTGCTCGCGTAGTCGTAGTTTTGATCGGCGTCTTGCGCGATGGCGCTCGCCCGAACCTGAGCAAACAAACGCAGAATGTAATTTAGTGCCACTGGACTCGCAGCACATGCTTGTTTTTCTGAAAAAAAAAGTTTAATTTTTATTTTAATATTTTTAAATAAGAATATTTTTTAAACTTTTAATCCCCTGTTTTGTTTGTATTGTGGAAAAAAATCAAAGTCGTTACGATAATCATTAATAATAACCCAGATTATTTGTTGGTACTTATTTTAATACATCATATATGCATTCACCTCACTGTCTGCAGCAACCAGTGTGTTGTTTATAATGCAAACATGCCTTTGCGTTCGACGGCTTCTTATCTCGTAATGCACATCGTATTTTATTGCATGATGCCTTTCGATTAAATATTTATCATCTTATAGCCCTCTAGGCTATCCCCAGAGGTTCAGAGTTTTTCCTTCAATCAAGAAGGCCTTTTTATCTGCTTAGACCAATTTTCAGCTTTTGATAGCCTATATAAAATAACAGAATGTGCCTGAACACGGTCTCATCCATAGAGTTCTTCAAACAGATGAGTAGCGGATCTTGTTTGAAACGCGTCATGCGCAATTGGATTACAACAAAGTAATCGTATAGAGCTAACTTGGAAATTTGTTTAATCGGTGTGCGAATTATTTAACGATTTGAAGTGGCATCGACTTTTTCGATTATTGCCTAGAACGTTCTGGACGAAAATGAACTTAATGAACTTCTCTCTATCCGGTGTGGAAATCTAGAATAAAGAGATGAATATGACTTCACGGCGATATAGATTTTGCTGTTATTTACGAAACGCCACAGCGCGCTGTCTAACTTTTGCGCGGAACGCTGTTTAAAAACAAGACGCTCCACCCTTTTTAACTCTTGACCCAGCTTTGGATGACTCAGGTCTCAATTAGCCTTAATTCGCATCATGTATTTGCTGTAGAAATACCTGTCCGTTTTTACAGAGATCTGCCCACATGCTTGTTCCGTCCCCTCCGCGCATCAGCACATGGTAGGTGAAGTAGTAAATCCCCGAAACCTGACACGTAAACTTGCCAGTAGTGGGATCATAGTGATTTCCCACATTTGTCACAACATCATCAAACCGGAGCACCTCGTAGCCTTCGTGGGGGTTCTTTAGACCCACATAAAACGCGATCTTGATGTTCCCCAGCGCCGGACCAACGTCTCCAGTCTCAGTCCTCGCCGTTCCCGAAGTGATGCCGGTAAATCCAGGTTTTCCGGAGTCTCCAGGTGGTCCCCTTGGACCAGGTGGACCCGGTTCGCCAGGGGGACCCCTGGGTCCCGGTTTGCCCGGACGGCCCGGTTCCCCTCTAGTCCCTTGAGCGAAAGCTGGTGGGATGGCACTGAGATCCTGCATCACCTCCAGTGCCGTGGCGCTTGGTTTGGGGTTGTACGGATCACAGATCATCCGACAAGTGCCCATCATTTCGTAGTGCGCTGAAACCGCGGAGGTCTGGATCAGAAGCGGAATTGCGATGACCAGCGCCACGATCATGACGATGCCCACGACCGCGCCAATTATTCGCTTGCTGTGGAGCACCCGGGAAGCTCGCGCTAAAAAGTCCGGCTCGTTTTTGGAGGAAATGGTGACACGCGAACTGGAAAGTATGGCAAGAGGGGAAAACTCTCTCTCCTTTTAATGTATATAAAATGCACACACTCCCCACCAACACAGAAATGTGCCGTACCTCCTTCTCGTGACCTCTGGCAGAATAGCACGGTCTGTGCGTGAGTTGTCAGAGAAACGATGGGCTTTGGCACTCGCGCCTGAGCGCGAGGCGGAGCGGTGAATGTTGCGCGCATAGAGAGGAGACGCGCTGACTGACGTAGCAACGCAGTAGCAGTTTGGGTGCTGCTATGATAATATCTCCTCTAAAGCTATAAATAAATACAGAGAACGATACGACCGTAACAACACACATGCTCTCTTGTAACAGAATTTAAACCCATTTTCTCTGCAAACTTGTATTTGTGTTAATTGGCAATCAGAATGCTTAGCCTTTTTCACTAGACACTAGAATTCATGTAAACACACTTGTAACCTTAAATAGCAACATCTAAATTAGCAGGCAATTCAAACTTGCTATAATCCTTTTGGAAAGCAATTCATGTAAAATTTGCAACAAAGCTTCCTTATAATAACCTCATAATAACCAAAGCATAAGTACAATTTGTTGCATTTTAGTACTACTACTTGTATTACTTGCATGACAATTAGCTGATAAAGGTCTAAGTATAGTACATATTTCTGTAGAAGAACAAAAATTAAATCTGAGCGTGAACATGATATTTAACATTCCCTATAGGCAATTATAAATATGGAAATGTAGGGGGAAAAAGTTTTTTAATCATATGGAACACAGGCATATTTATATTTTACTCACCAATATAAAAAGTAGCTAACTAAATATGAAAACAGTTATATATTATATTATACATAATATGCTTGAGTTATTTGCCTGGAAAATTTATTATTTAACATATGTGCACCTCTCCATGTCTTTTCCCCATAATGTAGTTGCCGTTAGTAACAAAAGAAAGGTACCATGATCTGTACAGAGCATGCACCAGTGTACAATCAAATGTGTAGCATGTATCCTAAATTAAATAAATTACTGCAAGAGTGGTTCTCGTTTTGAGATAAGGTGAAAAGTCAGTCAGTGGTACAGTACAGAATGACCTTGAGTAGGTTGATCTGTGTTTCACAGGTGCATCATCAGAAGAGAGTAAACAGAGGCTGTGCTGAGGGTGGATTCAGGAGGCAGTGAGCTGCTCTATCTGGCAGACTAAGGTGGGAGTGAGTGTTTTACCTCAGGCCTTATCTAAAACTTGAGCCCTCTTACAAGAGTTCTGCCTGGAAATCATGTGAGATGTGACATGTACGAGCGAGAGTGAACAATGCTATTTCTGCTATTCTATTTGCTCCCCTGTTTTTCTTTATTTATAGGGAAAGGTTCACATGTTTGTGTGGATGAATCTGTGTGCCAGCTTATTCACGGCTGTGTTTGTCTCTCTCTCTGTGTGTGTGTGTGTGTGTGTCATTGTGAGTGTGTTTAAACTTATCTGCTCACTGGGCTGTTAGGTTTGGGTCTGACTGCTGTGACTCAGGCTTGCGTGTGTGACAGAGACCACAACCATGAATAAAGTGACACACACACATTCCCTCTCTCTTCACTCTCACACACAGCCATGAATATATTAGCCCTTGCACACATCCACTCATAAATAAACCTGTGCTCACTCACTCACTCACACACACACACACACACACACACACACAGACAAAGAGAGAGAGAGACATTTCTCTTGTTTCCAAGCACTCATAGTGTTAAAAGAGGCAGCAGGCTTAAATGCGATTGTATTTGCTGAAAAATAACGTTTTTGATTGATATTATTGATTTAATTTGACCTTTTAATAGTTTATCATTACATTAACTTGCAGTTGTGTTCAAACTGAACTACACTGCACTTATATCAGTAATGACTCCACTAACAGTGACAAGTAATATTTAAGTTACATTTAGCCTTTGATATGCTTGATGTTCATTTAAACAGAAATAGATCCAATTAATAGGTTCCACCATTCAACTTCATGGAAATGTACGCTCCTCATTAGTTCCTCCTACTCAAATGTGGTTTGTTGGTTGAACATCATTTCATTAGAAATGTCCAAACTCCAAAACATTGATGCAAACCTTTTATCAGAACATTTTTTGTTATATGGCCAAATGTTCATGAAATTCAGTGCCTTTTCTAACTGCTTCAAACAATAATAAGTGCAGTAGTAGGATGAAAATACTGTGTTGTGTGTGCTACTTATGCTTCATAGCCCACAATACAAAAACACAGCATGTCATCACATCACTGATTTGAGCCAAAAAATAAAATTGCAGTTTTCCATGTAAACGTGAATGTTTTACAGGCGTCTCTTTTTCTGTGATGCAGGGCTGTAGTGAATCCACACTGACTCCACCTCTGCCACAAACAGCCCTAGTTATGTCACAAATACTTGTGCTTGTTTGGCCTGTGTTGCCATATGTGTGTTGTTTGCAGATGAGAGTTATGAGAGTCTCTGTTTGTGATGCTTCCTGCTGTATATGATCCCATTTACTAAGAAAGGAAGACCGTAATAGACATGGAGAGAGAATGATAAGGTGTGTGCGTGTTTAATATTTACTCATATTCTCCTGCTCATGTTTGTCCTTTAAAGCAGTAGTCCACCCAAAAAAGAAAATTTGCTGAAAATTCACACAACCTCAGGGCATCTGAGATGTACTTTATGATAAATTGGCTTGTTCGTTATAATAGATGTGGATAAATTAAGCAGTGCTTCACTTGTTTACCAATAGATCCTTTGCAGTGAATGGGTGCCGTCAAAATGAGCTGATAAAAACATCATAAACTGTTGTAATAGCAAATTTCTCTAAATCTCTCTGGATGAAGAATCCAACTCATCATGTATTTCCTGAGGGTGAGCAATTTTTCAGCAAACTGAACTACTGAAATCAGTTCTTTTAGTTTTCTTTTAGTTCTCTCACTGAAAAAGATTGAGGACTGTGTGTGGGGGGGTTTTGCTTTGGTTGTGAGGACCAAATCTCCCCACAAGGACAGTAAAACCTGACCTTTTTGACTTTGCGAGGGCATGGTTGGTCCTCATAAGATAAATAAATGATTAAAAATGCTATAAGTTTATGTTAAACTGTAAAATGCAATAAGGTTTCTGTGAGGGGTAGGTTTGTGGGCAGGGTGATAAAAATATTGTTAGGTCAGTATCAAAACAATAGAAGTCTATCAAAGTCCTCACAAATAAAGCAAAAAATATGCATTTGTGTGTGTGTGTGTGTGTGTGTGCGCACAGACATTTTTGTGACAAATGAGGATAAAACAACAATAAATGTGTATAATAACACAAGCATGAAAAATTTCACAAAAATTTCCCCACAAACGGGAATATTCATAATCCTTGTTTTTTTTTTTTTTTTTTTTGGTACCCATGAGAAAAATAGTTTATAAAACATGAAATTAAGATCCTTGAAAATCTAAAAATGGCAGTGATGGGTATGTTTACGAGGCATAGAAAATATAGTTTGAATAGTATAGAAAATACTCCACATAAACCACTGAAACCCAATGTGTGTGTGTATTTTATTTCAACACAAATATATGTAAAAGTACCTGTTTTTGAAAGAAGTGGCAGTTGCAATAGTGCTAATTACTGCCACCTGCTGCCAGTCTCCCACCAATGCATCAGAAACTCATTCTCTGTGTAAAACACAGAAATTAGTGAAAAATGCCATAGGCTATTATATGCTATTTAGTGTTTAAATTAAATACACAGCTCTCCTAATTTTCCTGTTCAATGTCCTATTCAATTCTACATGCAGACAATAAAACCTACATCATCTGCCCACACACACACACACACACACGTGTGTTTAAATGTCATTGTGCCGTTAGCAGTGAATGTCTCCTGCTCTGGCCCACAGTGTACCGCAGTGAACCCTGCATACATGAACACCCCCTGAGGTCATACACACTTCAAATGCTAGCTTTGCCCTTTATGCAGACGCACATTTAATCATACATATACACACACATAAACAGTGAAGGAGGTCAAGTCCGGGTCAAGCAGCAAAGTGACTATTACCTGTAATCCTGTAATGTGTGTTTAACTAGCACAAAACACTTATAATGAATTCATTGTACTCTTTTAAAAAAAGACGTGTGCTAAATTGTATTGAATTGATCAAAAGTACTTGTATGTTGAACCAAGCACCTCTCAATCACTTACCATCATGTTGAATTCATACAGACATCACAATGAATGAATAAGGTACAGTATGAAAAGGTACAGTTTGTTGACTTCTTTTGTTGTTGTTGGCTTTCTATACAAATATTTACTTGTGAAATCTTACCAATAGTGACTTTTTGTATGTGTAGCTTCTACATTTTAATTAGACCAGAAGGATCCAAATTCAACCTTATAAAGCAGACTGCATGTTATATTCTATACTCAAATAATTATTAAACTAGGCTTACATAGTTTCCTGTGAGGGGTAGGTTTAGGTGTAGGGTCAGTGTAGGGCAATACCACATACAGTCTGTACAGTAGAAACACCATTACACCTATGGAGAGTCCCCATAAATCACTAAAACCAATGTGTGTGTGTGTGTGTGTGTCAAAATGTTTAATAAACATTTAATAAACTGAATATCATTTTGTATGTCAGGATTCACAGGGTTCAAAACATTAGGGGCTAGATTTACTAAATAGAAAATTAGAGTGGAAGCTCAATCCCATAAAAGCACCAAAGGGAGTGAAAAATCCTGCAGGAGATCTGGTCTGAAAGGGAAACTCAAACAACAACGACAAATGCATATGAAGTAAGAACCACTGCCAAAATATCTGTTTTTCACTGGCTGTCTTTAGCAAATCCTAGCAGTTATAAGGCATTCTTGTGCAAGCCAAATACATGTAGATTAGACTGGCCTGATGACTAGTGAGTTTCCAATAATAATGTCTTGAGTTACTTGTATGTTTATTTTGTTTTTATCTTTCCTATGTGATAGTCTGCAGTGGTTGGAGCTGCATTTGGTGTAAAGCGCCACCAAGGGTCATAGGCCAGGTTAAAGTGGAGCTGGGGGGAGGAACTGCTCCCAAACTGTCGAAGTGACCAAAACTCCTAGCAGCATTTCTGTTTTGCGTGTGTTTAAGGGGGAATGCTGTTCTTTCTGGAGGCAGGCATCACCCTTGGCAGGACTCCTGAGTCTGTACTTGTGTACTGAGATCAGTCTTTTAACAGTTGCTATTCAAAACGTGTTTACATGTTTTATTAGAGAATTATCTTGCATTGAAGGTTCTTGTCTTGAATAATGCCGGACACATACAGGTCAGCGAGAGAGGGCGCGTTTCACACAGTCCAGATGCTTTGTGCTCTCGTTTGATGACTCTGAGTCACGTCTCGTATGCGCTGTGTGCTGTTTATCCACAGTAATGAAGCGTGAAGGACACACGTCTGTGTTAGTTATGTCATCATACTGTAAGCATACTCAATGTTTCATAATGGTTGCAAACATTCCCTGTATTCATGCTGGGCCTCTCAATAACTCTTTATGGGGGCTGGAATGATGTCATACTGTATGAGAGTTGATAAATTTTTAAAAGTTTGGTGACAGACACAAAATGAATAATCAAATAGTTAAATTTTAAAGAGTTTTTGCTGTTTTGATCTTTATTACAGATTCTTTAACCCAGGAAAAAATGCTTTTATTTATGTAACAATTTCAATTCACACTCATGTGTTACTTTTTAAACTTGGTTGTCTAGATATGTCTAAGAGAAATGCATGAGTTTGCTCCCATTGTGAGATAGTGGCTTTGGTCATACATAAAATGTCCCTTGGCCTACACTGACATGTTCTGCTGGGGTTTCTTTCATTCGTTCCTTCTATTTATTTATTTTCACTGTCTGTCTGAACAGCTGTCCTGAGGCAAGGTGGAGCATGTCTCTGCACCAAAACACATGAGCTGACTTTGCCTTTCAGGAGAGAGAGAAAGTCAGATAGAAAGAGAGAGTCCCAAAGGAAGGTCAGCTCTGGGGATGTAAATAGTTCTCATGTACATTTGCTTTTCAAACGCAGTATTTGTGTGTGACACAGAGAGAGAAGCAATGTGTGAATTTACTAAAATGAATCCATGACTGTACGGAAAAGATGAGTCTGCACCACAAAGCAAGTAATAAATGAGATTAAAAATAAGAAACTCATAATTTACTCAACTTCACATTGTTCCCAACCTTTCTTATGTTTAAATAATATCCTGGCTGTGTTCTCCATGGAGTGAAAATGAATGGTCACAAACTCAGAAAAAAGTATGACTCATGCTCTGTATGCCAAGGCTTCTGAAACATTTGTGAATTACAATTTAAAATATGGGTCATAATGCCCTTAAACCCCTCCCTCTTCAGCCAGATCATCTGATCATTTCTCTCAAATATTGTTCACAAATCTGTTTAAATCTGTGTTAGTGAGCACTTCTCCATCCACCTCACAGATGTGGCATATCAAGATGCTGATCAGACAGCATGATTCATGCACAGGTGTGCCTTATGCCGAGTTCAGCACAAATTTCTAAGTAGTCGCGTCACAGATCTTTTCACACTGCATACCTATCTGGGGTATCATTCACACACTGCATGATAGATCGGTGACCGGGGATTTTCACACTGCATGACTTTAAAATAAGAAGGATCGCAGACAACTTTGTCTCACTGCCAAACACACGCAAGAAGTGACACGAAACAACGCGAGGTCACGTGTGCAATACCGAGTTCTCACGTGAGACTGGGATTATTATTAAAACAATAGCAAGTAAATAAAAAATAAGTTTCCATTCAAATTGCTTGTGTGCTCATTTGCAACGAAAAGATTATATATTACAACTTTCGTAACTCCTCCCCCATTGTTCCTCTGCCCTGGATGTTGCTCTCTCATTGGCTGTAGGTAATCACTGATGTTATTCAGTCAGAACACATTTCACACGGCATGTTTTTAATCGCCGACAGGTCCAGATATTTAGCATTGGCATCGGCGACATGCCGATGATTCTCTCAGATCGCATCTTTGATAGTTCACACTGTGTGATTGTCGGCGAGTCAAAATCAGGGCTAAAATCGTGCAGTCTGAATTCAGCATTGGACTGGCCACAATAAAAGGCCTCTCTAACATGTGCAGTTTTACTGTATTGCTTTGGTGATCATAAAGTTGATCTGGTTGTGGATATTGGCAGGAACTGGAACACGCTGTCATATACACCAATCCAGAGCATCTCAAACATGCTCAATGGATGACATGCCTGGTGAGTATGCTGGCCATGCAAGAACTGGGGGTGTGTTTTGCTACCATGTATTGAGTACAGATCCGTGCATTTTCGTGCTGCAACATGAGGTGATGGTCGTGGGTGAATGGCACAACATTGGGTCTCAGGATCTCGTCACAGTATCTCTGAGCATCAATAAAATGCACCTGTGTTTGTTGTCCATAACATCCAACTGCCCATACCAAAACCCCACCGCCACCATGGGCCACTATTACTTAGTAGCTGATTAATCAGAGTTTCTAGTTGGATTCTTGTGCTTATACTGTCTTACTAATGAGTTCTTGTGTAGTTATTCAGTAATGATGGAACAGTATTCTAAAGTGTTACCAGCTAAACCTGCCTCCCAAGAAAAAGGGGTCCTTAAGTGAGTCAAGTGACAGTGATAGTGGGTCCCCTTAAAGGGTCAGTTAGCCCTGTGAGTACCCTCAAGGCATTCTGGGTGTATATGACTGTCTTCTTTCAGATGAATCCAATCAGAGTTATAATAAAATGTCCAGGCTTTATAAGGGCAGTGGGCAGGTGTTTTTCATTCAACAGTCCAAAAGAAGTCCAATAAATCACATCCATCCATAATAAAAAGTGCCTCACATGGCTCCAGGGGGTGAATAAAGGCCTCCTGTAGCGAACTGATGCCTTTTGGAGTTCTTTGTGCAGCGTTCATGCATTTATTTATAGTTATTTATATTTATATCATTCATTTATTTTCTGCAGATGCCAGCATAATTATGCACAGGCAACAAAAAAAAATAGAGGCAAGTATATGACAGAAGACAAAGATTTTCATGGGTTTTTTTTTTTTTATATAGTGCTCTTACTATAATACTTTCTGAGTTCTGACACATCACACTTTCACTGTTTACCTTTTGCAACTTGTTACTCTTGATAACTTTCATAATGTAAAACCTTTGACATGTCGGTAACACTTTATGATAACTACACGCTATGAATCATTAGTTAAGCATTAATAAATAGTCAGTTCATCCTTAACTTTTCTGTTTAGAATATAAATTAGCCTTTACATGTTCTTTATAAATGCTTTACAAGATATAAATAGTCCTCACTTTAGATGAGCTCACAAAAACAGACGTCTGGCAACTACTAAATGCATTATAATGACCTGACTCAATCATGAATTACAGCAGGAACATGTGTTAATAAAGCATTTATTAACACACTGAACAACTATTATCTTGTGTCTAAAAAATAAGATTTATAAATGTAAATTTAAATAATTTATTAAAAATTTACTTAGACTTTCTAAACGGTCTTATTAAACACTGACAACTTCTAAATAACTGGTTTGTAAATAACATAATAATTAAAAAATATATAAACTGATCATTAATAAAGTATGAATATACAATTATTAAACATTATATAAATGCTCAAGAAGAAGGCATTTATAGATGCCCTTGTAAACTGTTTACTAATGCATAATAATGTTGGAACAATGGTTTATAAAGCATTAAATAAATGCGTACTAATGCTTAACTAATCATTCATAGTGTGTAGTTATTATAAAGTGTTACCGACATGTCTTCTGTCAGCACAGAATTATTACGAATGTCGCATGTAAAGTCGCATGATTTATATGACTGTTCACACTGTGGTCCCATTGCAAAGCATCTGATCACATTTCATGTGGTGTGAGCAAAAAATCGGACATGGGCCACATGCTGTGTGAACATACCCTAATGAAAGAGTATAAAAACTAAAGCATTGCTGTTTTCCATGTTCATGGAAACATGTTTTTTTTGTTTGTTTTTTAATTACAGATTTTGAATCCATTTCATCCATCAGATTACATTTACATTTATTTCCTTTTTTTTACATTTATAACAGTAACGATTGCAATCAAATCAAATGGATCAAACTGTATACTAAGATAATAATGATATACTAAGATAAGTATTATACTAATACTTTACAAAAACACATTTCAAAACTAAAACAAATAAGAGAACATGATGAATAAAACTGCATTTAACAAATATATTTGTTAACATTTTAGAATTGTATTAAATTTGATCATTTTCCCAAACTGAATATATAAACAAAAATAAAATTTGATAAAACATGTGTATTTTGGAAACGATCCTTACTACTTTTAATTAAACACATTATTCAGTTTTTTAGGAAGTATGTATGTAGGTTATTTTTTCCAGGGTGTTTTGAAAGTCCTGTAAAATAGTTTATTTATTTATTATCATCTGTATTTATACAGATAATCACATATTACTGTATTTAAGCTGGAGTCACACATACTACTTGCTGGGGGACGTTTAGCTGTTTTCTTGTTCTTGTTTTTGTTGCCGTTGAGCTGCAAAAGATTAAAATATATGTAAGCAGAATTACTGTATGACTTTGCTAAAAGCATTCCTGATAAAAGGCATATAAATGAGGCATACATAAACTATACATAAACCATTATATCAAAAGAAAACTAAGGTACAAATCACACAGGTAACGATCCATAAACCTAACCAGAGTCCACTGGTGAGACATACAGGTGGTGTACCTTTTAATGACTCTGCAGAACAAAAGAAGTTGAGCTTCTCCTCACAATCTCTGTTCATCCAAAACATTGTATGCTTGTCCATGGCTCCACAGCGAAGATCCCTGGCAGGACACTGGGGTTGTTTGTTCTGATTCCAGGCTGTGTAGTCAAGATCATCTCCACTGACCCAGAACCAGTCCCCTACTAGAAAACGCAGACCAATCCACACATAATCGCTTTCAGCCTGTGTGCTTTTCCCTAAAGCAGAATCCATCATGTTAAGTGAGCTCGGACTTGCCAGATCATTGTATTGTTTTCTGCAGTATTCCAAAGCTCCTTCCCAAGACTCGTTCTGCAGAACCAGAACAAACTCTGATGTGTTCATACAGAAGAAGGAGTAATTATCATTGCAGCCTATGTCATGCAGTTTCTTATTTTTTTTTTGTAGAAAAGCACAGTCACCATTTTCAGGTTGTTTATTACTTGTATCCCAGTCAATATATGTCGCATTTTCACCTCCTGACCACTTCCAGACACCTTCTTCTCTGTAGAGTCCAACCCAGGCATCTGAAGTTTGATGAGCTGCATCTTCCAAAAACTGCTGTTCCTCGCTCTCATTGGTGAAGATGGAAAGGTCGTGAAAGTAAGTTTTGCAGTACTTGCTCGCAGAATCCCATGTCATCTTCTCTTTCACAAAGAAATGTTGTTTAATGAGAGCATAGGAGAGTCCGTAGAGCTCCATGATTAGGAGCAGAGCGAGTATCTTCTTCATCTTCAACCACTGAAGAGTTTCTGTGGTCGATCAGTTGGGGACAGAACTGTTCTTGAGGCCACTGTCTCTTACTTAGTTTTTAACTGACATACAGATAATGATAAATGAGTGTGTAGTTGTGACCAATCACAACACACCTTTACAGACAGAACAAACAAAACAGGTGCATTTTACCAGTCAAATAGACCTTATTGGTAAGAAACTGTGGTAAATGTGGCATTAAACACTTTTGCAAGTGCTGCCTGGTTGATTTTAAGCATTCCAGAATTAAATATAATCTAAACAACATACCAAAAAAAATGTGTTTGTTTATCAACAAACTTTAACAAACAAAAGAATTCTACACAGCTGTAATACCATTAGAACATATACAGTATAGGAAAAGCTGGTATTTCTCTTATTCTTTAAGGGGGAAATGCTTAGTTGCAGACATACAAATCAGGGCCCATATTCACAAATCCTCTTAAGGGTAAAAGTATCTTACAATTTACCCACAATCGTAATCCCAATTCCCTTTTGGGAATTTGGGTTTACATTATCCAATTGGACAGCTGCTCTTGCATCCAGTTTGGTTTTCTTTTACATCTGCATGCCATAAATATACCAGCCATGATTATTCTATTCCGTTAATTAAAAGGCTGTTTATATGTATATCTGCCAAATGTTGACACCATTTTAAAATCTTTGTTTGAATGTTGCAATGTAATATCGTGCTTTGGAATAATTCTAGGAATTAGAATGAGGTCAACCCCACCCTCTCTTTATTCCTTCTCTAAGTTTGTCTCAGCAGCTTTGTGAGGTTTTAAAGAGAAAACTCTCACAAGCTAAAAAAATTGTTTTATGAATACGGGCCCTCACCGAGTAAAGCAAACCTCGAATAGCATCCAAACACACTGAAAGGATTTGCCTTTGGGCTGGGCCGTATCTAATGAGTTGAAAGGTGCCAAGGGAGGCCCACAGGTGCTGGTAAGATTGATGTAAGATCCAACATGATTAAATGTGTTGTACATCACAATAAAAATCATACTGTTGCATATGAAGCCTAGTTGACCTACCTGCAAAGTTCCGCTACAAACCTGATCAAACACAGCTTGACCAGCTAATTCAGATTTTCAGGAGCATTTGATAATTACAGGCAGGTGTGCTGAAGCAGGGATGAAGCTGAACTCCATACATGCAACACAGGCTACGTCTACACTATTAATTAAAAGATATATTGGGTAAAAACATTGGCATTATTCCATATATATAGAGGTGTGATTTTTCAGTGTAAACAGTCGAAACAGTTTTATTTAAATTATAGTATTTACACATTTATGAGCACGTAACCTAACCCCAATGATCTACCATCATTTATTTGAAAGATATTAATATTCCAAGTCTTTTGAGGCCATTTCAAAAAATGCCGCTACAAGAATCCTTACGTCAATGTTGGTTGTGAAATACTATTGACCAACTGCGTTTTACTCTCTTCTTCACATAAAGACTTCGTATGGCCTCAGAAGACTTGGAATGTGACACGGCTGTAATGTATTTCTACTGCTTGTTAATGATTAGTTTGTCAATAAATACATGTGACTGCATTTGCCTGTGTGTGTGTGTTTATATTGTTCAGAAGTGGGTAGGTTTAGGGTAGGGGTGGGGATTGGTGCTCCAATAAAACTAAAAAAGTACATAATAAATTAATGCATGCATGCAAACCAAACAACTGAAAGCAATGGAGGACCCTTCACATCGAAAAGTGACTAAAAGGGGTACCTTGAGCTTTAAAAAGCGACGCAAATGGGTCTTGACCAAGCGTTACAATGTGATGAGTTGGAGTGAGACTGTGTTGATACATAGGTAGGTAGATAGAGCTCTAGAAACAGGATCCAGCTTTGCAGGATTTTGCATGATTCATGAACTTGTTTGCTGAAAAAGATATTTAAACTTCAAAAATAACAACTTCATATTGTATTTTTTAGAAGCTGCTCCTAAATATCAATTATTTACTATGCAAGCATTTTGCATATATTCCTTACTTAGTTTTAGAAAATTAGGTGCGGATTTGCTTTTCCAGTGAACTGTGAGTGAATGTAAATGTGTATTTGCAATAATAAGCCCTACATACATACATCACCGCTGACAAAAAAAACAAATATTAACCAAAGTTACAAAAATACTCATCACCCAAAACACCAATACTCTCTCTATTTAGCCCCAAATGACCTAAAATTGCTGTTGAAATGTTTTATCAGTGAAAATAATCTGTACTATTATTACTAATTATTACTGGTTTTCGTTGTTCCTTTGCTTGTTTAATCTGATCCTTGGCTTGTTTGCTGCTTGTGTAATATCACTGCAAAGTACCTTTACCACGAAGAGTGTAGTTCCTAGCCATATTGGCCTAGAAAATCGCAACTCCGTCTTAGTACACGATGTAACTACAGAAGAGTCAAGTTTTAAATAGGAAAAATATTGAATTGAGTCATTTATTGCGAAAGAGATGCTAACGGTCTAATCAGATTTAATGATATAAGTTAAGCTAACCACAGATCGGGTGAATGGATTCAAAAACAGTAAAACTCAACAGTGTGTCACTCAGTAAGTTGGAAAAGGAGTCTATACTACAAAGTGGATTGCTTCTTTAAGACCAGCATAAACCAGCTCAAGCCAGCATCCCAGCATCAAAACATACCTAACATGCATATGCTGGGTTTTTCAGCGGGGATGTGCATACTGCACACTAGAGTGTGGATCGGGCCGCGTTTTTCTGCCCGGCCCGCGTCCGACAGAGCTGTAACCGAACCCAACCCGAGCCTGACAGGCATTAGGATATATTTATGTCAGAGCCCGATCCCAACCCGATCTAATTTTTTTCCTCATACTAATTGCTCATGCACTTTTTTGTGTGGAAAGCCCGCTTTTATAAAGCAACTGTGGGAAGGCGTTCGCAAAAAGCGCCGTTATAACACAGGCACACATATTTGCGCTGATGTGACCGAGCCCGACCTGAATCCGAGCGTCCTTTCTTAATATCTGTCCAAACCCGGCCTGGCCCGTCGGGCACCGTCACTGCACTCTGCACACAGAGTTTCCTGCTGTTTGCACATACTGTTCTCCAGTCATTGCTTCTTTTCTGTTTTAAAGAGCAGACTCCATATTTATCTTGATTCCCAGTTAGGAGACGATGAGAATATGAAGCTTTGTTCTGTGCTGCTAATATCAAGCAGTAAAACCACCCATTCGGTGGCAAAAACAAGCCGTCTGTGGATGAGAGAATAAAGTGACATTGTTCTGCTCCAATTCACAGATGATGAGTGGAAAGCAAATTTTAGAATAGCATGACAGTCATTTATGACACTTCATTCATCAAAGACAACAGCTTGTTTTATGTGTCATTACATGATTTCTGTGTCATTGGGCATTCGCTAGGAGTGGCACGATACATGCATTTCGTACCGAATCGTCACAGTACAGACATCTCGGTTCAGTGCATGAGGCCTTACAACGAATACAGGCAATTAACCCCACCCCCAATCCAAAAGGGGGCAGCAATGCAATGTTGTTTGATAACTGCCAGCAGAAGAGCAGAGAGTGCCATGAAAACAAAGCCCCCTGAGACAGTGACTGATTCTGAACACGTCTCTCACATAGACTAAGTAGGAGTATACTTTAAAGACTTGCGCACTCAACTGTTTGCAAAATGAAGCTCTGCGCTTGTGTATCCTACCTCTCTCATTTGGCACAAATGCAAATATTCCATAAAATTTTCATATTTGCGATGTAACCTGAAAGCTAAACTATTATTTATGTTGTAAATTATAGGCTTTATACTTTCATGGTGGCACAGAGGTGGGCGCACTGATGTTTTGTTGACTTTATTTTGATAAAGTACAAGGTTGTAATGCTGGAACTGAATGTGTGTGTGTGTGTGCACCGGCAAGATCCCTATAGCTGTATCCTTACCTGCGGAATCAACTTTAACACTTATTGTCTTAATAATAATGCATCACTGTATAAACATCTGGTTTTCATTTGTGTGTACTTACAATGAAAACATAACACTGTGCTTTTATAAAATAAAACAGATAGAATGTCACTTTCTGCTATTTGAGTTTCCTTTCTGTGAACAAATTAAGCATATCACAAAAATGAACTAAATCTCAGTATATGTATTCTGCGTAACCTGTCGCACTGTTTTTCCCTTTGTTTATCTGTTGAATAAATGCACCTCTGAAATGGTTGTGACAGATGAGAAAGAAATCCAAAATTAGGTTAGTCTAGGACCATGTTTGGAAACCACTGGATTAAGGTGTGGACTGAACACATTCCTTAAGCCTACATTTCTGTCCTCTTAAAGGAATAGTTCACAAAAAAATGAAAATTCTGTCATCATTTACTCACCCACAAGTAGTTGCAAATCTGTATGAATTTCTGTTAACACTTTATTATTAGTAGTAGTATTAGTAGACTGTCTGTTTAATATCTTTGACGTGTCCACAACATACTGAAACTCAGAAACTTTGCAAGTATCTGTCAACTTATTCTTCTAACCCTAAACAGCAGTCTACTTAAGAGTTAAGTTAACGAGAATTAGTTGACATGTAGTTAACATGTAGTTGCGTATAGTTAGTAGAATGTAAGAGGACCATCAAAATAAAGTGTAATCAAATTCCTTTGTTCTGCTGAACACAAAGGAAGATATTTAAAAATAAATAAATTGTAACCAGGCTGTTTTGGGTCACCATTGACTTCCATGGTATTTTTCCCTACTGTTCCTTTAAGTAATAATTTCCCAATGCCTCTGAATACTGGAGTTGCATTTCTAACCTGGTGCAGTTCTGCCCCCTGCTGGAGGTTTAAATGTCATTTGGCTACACTTTTATATTCATATTCCTAGTTTTGTTGAGTGCACTGTGCAGTTTCAATGCAGTGTAACTTGTATTTCATTTAATATTGGGGTAGAGTGAGGGACGAGCCAACCGACATCCTTAAGGACTGTGTTTTTATTTTTTTCTGTGAAAAAAAGTTAGGTTAGGGTTAGCAGAAAAGTTTATGTTTTTAGTGATGGTGACATTAAATTACATTTTGCCCCCAGCATTGTGCTAAATAGTGAAGAATTACAAAATATTAATGAAGAATTAATTAAGAAATGTTGTGGGCAAAATTAACAGGGCTCAAAATGTTAGATGCGTATTTTAAACTTTTAGCTCTGATTTATAAAACCAACAAAATAGACTTTAGACAATAGAGTATATAGAGTTTTGTTATGCGCGTTTGATACAAAGTGGGAAAATGTGGCATTTATGAGGTTCTCCCTCTGAACACTAATTCTTCCAGCGCAACCGAGATTTAGCATTTAAGGTGACCATAATGCTATCCCTACATATATCTAAAGGTATCAAATATCCACATTTTCACAACTTAAAAATGACACTAGAAATGGCCATTGGCATATTACATTGCAACTCAAAAACATGAAGTATAATGAACAGAAATACTCCCAAAAACATCACTGTGAAACACAAGAGCAAAAAGATGCAGAATTACATTTTATTCAAAAGCAGCAATAAAATTAATAACAATATTTTGAGAACTATACTTTGTTTTAATAATAATAATAATAATAAATAATGCATCCAGGGGTTACAACAACAGTATTTAAAATAAATTAGTTTAACATAATTTGACACAAAATAAGTAAAATCCAGCTCCTCTAAACTCAGCTACCACTAAACTGGAGAAGGGGGAAAAAACAGGCCACAATGTTCTTCTTTTGTATTAGGTTGTATACATTCAAACAATCTGCTTCATGCAGTAAACACAGACTGAGGCTGAGTGCAGAATTACAGGATTACAGAATGCTTTGAGTGAGTAGAAGAAAATGCTGCTGAACCAGTCCATTCTGCTAGTCACACAGCTTGGCAAATTTAAAAAAGAAAAGGTTTACAAGATTAGCAATAGAGCTGATGTTTATTGCAGAACATGTTTAACATTAGTCAAAGGATGGTCAAAAGATGTCAGCTGGCACAAATATCGTAATGCCACAATAAATATCTATAGTTATGATCTGGGATCCTGTTTAAGTGACATACCTTCTACTGACAAAAGAAGCTGAGCTTCTCTTCACAGTTTCTGTTTGTCCAAACGTGTGTTTGCTTGTGCAGGGCTCCACAGCGAAGATCTCTGGCCGGACACTGGGGCTGTTGGTTCTCGTTCCAGGCTGTGTACTCAAGATCATCTCCGTTGAGCCAGAACCAGTCTCCTGCTAGAAAACGCAGACCAATCCACACATAATCGGTTTCAGCCTGTGAGATTTCCAGTAAAGCAGAGTCCATCCTTTTCTCTGTGCTCAGACTTGCCAGATCTTTATAATGAGTTTGGCAGTATTCCTGAGCTCCGTCCCAGGTCTCTGTCTGAAGCACCAGAGCAAAGTTTGTCATGCAGAAGAAGGATTTTGTCTCATAACATTTTTCATCATGCAATTTATTACGGCTGTCATATAGAAATGCACAGTTTTCAGTGGCAATATTAGTTGGTTGATTCATACTAGTATCCCAGCTAATTTCATCTGCTTGTATACCTCCTGACCACATCCAGACTGCTGTTTGAGGCTTTTTGTAGAGTCCAACCCAGCCATAACCTTGACCAGTTACACTGTTTAAAAACCACAGTTCCTCACTCTCATTGATGAAGGTGGAGAGGACATGAAAATATTTTTTGCAGTGCTGTTGAGCACTACACCATTTGTTCTGCTGATTCACAAAGAAATGTTGTTTGATGCCGGAGGAGAGTCCATAGAGCTCCATGATTAGCAGCAGAGTGAGCGTCGTCTTCATCTTCATCCACTGAAGTGTTTCTGTGGGGTTTTTGTTCATGGATCAGTTAAAGTTGAGGATAGAACTGTGCATGATGACACTGACTCTCTCTTACTTAAACTGACATGCAGCCAATGACAAATGAGTGGCCTGACCAATCACGGCACACCTGTACAGACAGTGCAAACAAAACAGGTGCATTTAACCAACCAAAGAAAAGAAGCCTCATAATATTCCTAAGAAAGCTGTGCGCATGAAATATTTTGTCATGTGTTCGACAGTTTGGTTATTATAAAGGTCCCCAGATTTGGCTCACATCACAATTTACAAATGCTATTTGTTTTAATTATCTCTACTGTAATCATTCAATACCAATTCAGATTAACCAGGCATAGATGAAATGGAACGTTCCTGGTATTTTATGATTTTTAGGATTCTGATCCACCTTAAACCCTGTCGCCTTCAGATTTTTTCTCAAGTACTCTGTATTTCAGATGCAGACAATGTTTTTTCCAAGAACAAAAATGCAAATCAAATCACAAGTAATGCAAATCTTGAATACAAGCTAGTGAACATTTGCCTTTGGGATGTGTGGTGTAGAAAGGAAATACTATCCTTGAAAATCTGCAGACACTGCACTGGGAACACTAAAATGACCTCTATTCCCACATAATCTTGTAATCTTATCTAGAAAATAGCTTGCTGGATAAGCCAGTGGCTCAGTAATAATAAAAACACATATAAAAGATGTCCAGTATAGCATGTACTACAGCTTTTTGGTTTTATACAGGTACATCTAAAATGTAATATCTGACGGTCATATCTGAAACGAGTGGCTGTTCACACAGTATTAAAGCAGATTAAATGCAAAGTATAAATGCAAAGAAATTGGGTAGCAAATGCTGTCCAAGATTACTGTAAACTTGAGAATACTGAGTTGTGGTGGTGGTGGAGCAGACTCAGGGGGTTTACATTGGTGCGGTGACCCAGATGGGAGTGAGGTTTAGGGGAGTGAGTGTAACGGAGGCCAGCAAGTAGGTGGTGTGCAGGTAAACCACACTCCCCTGATCTCAAAAAAGAGGTGCTCTAGCGACTGATGCTACATATCATGGCCTACTTGTTAGAGTGCCCGCCTCCCATCCCGGAGACCTCGGTTTGAGATCCGAAATCCTTCAAATCTCACCAAAATTGGTTGCCACTTATCGAGAGTGGCAAAAGGTTATGTTTTAGTCGCAAAACATTGGTTAATGGAAACACCAGCCCAGTCTCACGGCAATTCGTACATATTTAGGAGGTGGCTAAGCAAAGCCCTACTTATTTGTTGCCAGTTTGTATGAATTTGTATTGACCTACACCTAAACCGGCCCCTTAATACCCGTCACTGAGGTTTAGGCAAATCGTACAAAATCGTATGAGTCGTACAATTTGCCACCTTGTACAAACGAAGCAATGTCATTTCACAATACTTTTTTATTGACATTTATCTTCACTTCAGGTATTTCGCTCGATGGCTTTGTTGTTGCCACATACCTGTGTTTACAGCAGAAGTTTAAACTTCAGACATGCGCCAAACTCCATTGAGTGCAGCAAGCCAGGCTTATTTGACATTAACCATAAAGACTGGATGGGCAGGCGAACTCATAAAGTGAATTATACAATGTGGAAAAGTAAGTCTATATACATTTAGTTTTTTGGGTGAACTATTCCCTTAACAGTCTTTTTTACCACATGGTTCCAGATTTCTATTTTCTTACATTTCAGACTTCCAAGAGCTCAGACCTCTGTTCAATAAAATTTTAGAGATAAGTTTATGAATCAGTCATTAAAAAACGAATTTCTGACCACTAATCATAATATTTTAACCATTGTATGCTGGTTTTTGTCAATAGTCACCCATTGGGCCGAAAAAGTTCACCAGTAAGAATACATCAGCTATTTCTTATGCAAACATATTTATTTATACCCTTACTTTGTTTTAGAGGAAAAGGTCTGAATTTGGTTTTGAAGTGAACTGTGAGTCAATGTAAATTTTGTTTATTTAGACAGGTGCACTTTCATACATAGATCTCACCTGACATAACAAAAGCAAATAAGTTAGACGGCAAAAAAACGTCAAGATTTCAGGTGCTTTTACAAAAGTGTGCCCTTTAGATCTTCCTATTGTGTGAAGCAATTTTTTTCAGCTTTCACACAGAAAAAGGAACCAACTCAAAAAAAAAAAGACTTCTACTTTTAAACTCTTCAAATGATATCTCAACATTACGGTATTGATTGAGAGGTAACTTCTTGAAATGTAGTAGCTTTGATAGTGTTATTTCACAACTAGGAAGAGAAAACTAACATAAAGACAATTGTGGTAACAGTAAATAGTATAATTTTGGGAACTCTGGGAATGCAGGAACATTTCACAACACGTGAGCTTGTGTAGCAAGTATTTGTGTTTGCATATATGCATATTGTATTGTTTAGGTCTAAGAGAGGTTCTACAAACTTACACATAAAAAACACTTTCAATTTAATTATTATTATTTATTATTATTTAATTAAATATTGTAACTGTCAGATAAACCAAAACAAAAGTCTGATAATATGACTAATAAAATGAAAGAATATATTTATTTTAAAAAAGGGCCTGATCTTCTTGGTGTATACAGCAAATCTGCAGGACCGTACAGTTTTAGCAGTTTGGTCTGAGAAAGTCAGCGCAATCACTACTCCAGGGCTTCTGGCTGTTTTTGAAGGAGTTATGGTTGATACTGAATGGTAAAATATTGTGACATCTGAGACAGAGACTCATCAGACGTTTGATTCATTTGCATGCTGTTTTAATATGCAGGTAAGTAATACAACAATACAGGCTCTCAGCGGAGGCAGACAAACACAATAGAGGCAGTGCTAGACAGTACTGTGAAGCAGGCAGAAGGTCGAGGTATCAGGCAAGAATCAGAGTCGATATTCCAGGCAGAGGTTCCTCCTCCGACAGGTGGGTTTTTCCGATCTGCATGGGTTCTGGGTTCGAGGGCGTGTTGACTGAGGTGAAGGAGCAAGCAGGTAGGGATGGTCTTATGCAGCGGTAGCAAATCAAGTTATCCAGCTGAATGGTGAGTTCCATGAACTGCTCCAGGGTTTTACCTTCATCATGGCAGGTTAATTCTGACTGAAGTTCCCGGTTCAATGCTTTTACGATACAGGGCTTTCAGGGGTTCAGGTGGCCATCCTGTTTGATGGCATGTCGCTGCAGGATGCTGTGGTAGCCATGCTGGTTCAGTGTGCCTTCAAGTTTGAAATCCCCAACAGTGTCACCAGCAAAACACCCCCACACCATCACACCTCCTCCTCCATGCTTCACAGTGGGAACCAGACATGTGGAATCCATCCGTTCACCTTTTCTGTGTCTCACAAAGACACAGCAGTTGGAACCAAAGATCTCAAATTTGGACTCATCAGACCAAAGCACAGATGTCCACTGGTCTAATGTCCATTCCTTGTGTTTCTTGGCCCAAACAAATCTCTTCTGCTTGTTGCCTCTCTTTTGCAGTGGTTTCC
Source organism: Enteromius afrohamiltoni (assembly GCA_034779775.1). Taxonomy (NCBI): domain Eukaryota; kingdom Metazoa; phylum Chordata; class Actinopteri; order Cypriniformes; family Cyprinidae; genus Enteromius; species Enteromius afrohamiltoni. Next base: position 2,129,576 of record JAUYWG010000042.1, read on the forward strand.
TGGCAGCTATTTGATTCGCACAGTATTCTCTTAACAATTGTTCTAGAGATGGGTCTGCTGCTAGAACTCTATCTGCTCTCTGATCTGAGCTGCTGTTAACTTGTGATTTCTGAGGCTGGTGACTCGGAAGAACTTGTCTTCTGAAGCAGAGGTTACTCTTGGTCTTCCTTTCCTGGGGCGGTCCTCATGTGTGCCAGTTTCGTTGTAACGCTTGATGTTTTTTGCGACTCCACTTGGGGACACAATTAAAGTTTTTACAATTTTCCGGACTGACTGACCTTCATTTCTTAAAGTAATGATGGCCACTGGTTTTTCTTTAGTTAGCTGATTGGTTCTTGCCATAATATGAATTTTAACAGCTGTCCAATAGGGTTGTTGGCTGTGTAGTAACCTGACTTCTGCACAACACAACTGATGGTCCCAACCCCATTGATAAAGCAAGAAATTCAACTGATTAAACCTGATAAGGCACACCTGTTAAGTGAAAACCATTTCAGGTGACTACCTCTTGAATCGAGAGAATGGCAAGAGTGTGCAAAGCAGTAATCAGAGCAAAGGGTGGCTATTTTGATGAAACTAGAATATAAAAGATTTCAGTTTTCAGTTATTTCACCTTTTTTTGTTAAGTACATAACTCCACATGTGTCCATTCATAGTTTTGATGCCTTCAGTGAGAATCTACCAATGGAATGGTCATGAAAATAAAGAAAACACATTGAATGAGAAGGTGTGTCTAAACTTTTGGCCTGTATTGTATTTTTTTGCATTATAAGTTGATTTGTATGAGATTTGCTAAAATCTCATACAAAAATTAGCTTGAAAAATTAACACGTGCATCTGAAGATGCGTTTTGTCAGAATTCTTCTTTCATTTGCAGTACAGGACCAGTACTTTTTTCTGTCTTTCTCAGCTGAAAAGCTGGCAAGCACTGTATAAGCACCTCAAGTTTGTAGATACAAATACTTAGCAATATTTTTTAACGATGACCTAATTTTTGGTTTTATTATTGGATTTGCCACTAACAGTTGTCTTTATCTATATTGTTCTGAATGAATGCAACTGTGTTAAAATAAAGGCTTTATTTATCCATGCATGAACAACAAGACAAAGAGAAACTAATCAAGTGTTGTTTTTTCAGAATGGATAACGATACAACCAAAAACACAACCAAACACACAAATAACTGATATATGCAGAAATACATGCATGATCATTTTAGTAGCTCAGATTTTAATGCTGCAGTAAGCATATTCAGAGACGTGTCAGCAAACACAGACATATAGAATGATTAGCAGGCAGTTTCTGAACGTGCAAATAAACAGTAAATGCTGGTTTTGCTGCAGATGAATGTGTGTGTGCTGTCTGTGTAATGAGAGAGCGATCAGGATGAAGTGGGACAGCTAATTGAGGGCAGATGAATTAGCCTCTGGGGTTTTTATAGATCACTGTCATTTTTTTACCCTGAAAGTGTCAGTTTCTCTTTGTATCTCCACACATGTTTGGCCGTGTTATGACTGCTGCTGCATTATTGATGCAGCAAACATACAAATTTGTATTTAAACCACCGTGGCATGCAATTTGGGGCTGATAATTGAGGTTTTTCCCGTGTCCTCAATGTCACTTTCCATACGGCTATCACTTCCATACGGCATATCACTTCTTCAATTTGGTGGAAAAACACAGTATAAGCTTCATTATCAGTATTACATGGTTGCCATATACATATATATTGTTAGTCTCATTAAAATTGTTATTCTTTTATTTTTATTTTAATGCTTATTATTAACAACTCCAAAAGTGGTTGCACTGGTGAGAATAAAACAAATCCTCAAAATATAACTTGTAAGATTCTACAGTCTTGTTAAATAAATAAATTTTATTTATTTATTTAATAGCAAGTATACACATTAGTGTTAGCAGTGAGCAGTTCTATTTGACATCAAGATAGGCAGTAATTCACTGATAGATGATCTGCAGACATTAAGGTTCATTGTTTTTGGTGATTTTACTGTCCTCTTCTGATCAAATATTACAGGTTGTTACTGATGACCACTAGAGGGCGCTATGACTCATGATATTATCCCTGGTGATAGCTGTGTGCGGGCCAGTACATCAATCAGAGAGGAGATTTCAGGACACTTCTCAAAAATTTTAGAATTAGAAATAAATTTATCTAGTATCACCATGATTTTTGGAGTCTGGGGCTGGATTACCTGTCCATGTCTGTAATTTGACTAATTTGACTAGATTCTTCCAAGAAAAATTTTAAGGTGAATGGTTGTTGGCAGGATACTATTTGTTTTAAGTTGTGGCTGAGGTGTTCTGAGTGGTTGTTGGTTTGCTGCTATGTGTTTTTTTTGTTGATGTGTTTTGGATGGTTGCCAGGGTGTTGTTATTTGATTTCTAAGGTATTCTTTGTGTTTATTAATATATTGCTATGCGGTTGTCAGTGCTTTTTCATGCAGTTGCTAAAGCGTTTTCTTAGTGGTTGTTGGTTTGCTGATATGTGGTTACTAAGGTGTTTTGGGTGGTTGCCAGGGTGTTGTTATGTGGTTTCTAGTAAGGTGTTTTTTGTGGTTGTTGGTATGTTGCTAAAGGATCCAGTGTGGTTACTAAAGTGAGAGTGGAGAGTGGATGTTGTGCTGTAGTATGGTTAATAATACTAGGGTGTTATAGATGATCGCCAAGGTGTTGCTATGTGGTCTCCAAGGTTTTTCCTTGTAGGTGGTGTCAGGGCTTTGCAAGTGGTTGTTGTGTTGCTATGTAGTAATGAGGCTTTTCTGAATGGTTGTTGACAGGTTGCTATTTGCTTGTTAGGATGTATTTATGTGGTTGCTGAAGTTTTCTAAGTGCTTGTGGGTTTGTTGTTATGTGGTTACTAAGGGTGTAATGATACGCATATGGTGTATCCAACGATTCACGGTCATTTTACAAATCAATCAATGTGTGTCATTATTTAGTGCTTACTAGGTTGTTCTGGATGGTTGCCAGAGCGTTGCCATGTGGTTTCAGAGGTATTCTTAGTGGTTGTTGGTATGTTGCTAAGTGGTCGCTTGGGTTTTCTGTGCAGTTGTCAGGGTGTTGCCATATGGTTTCTAAGGTGTACTAAAGTGTGGCTATTGGTGTTGTGTTTTGGTTGGTGTCATGTTGATATGTGGTCACTAGAGTATTTTGGATGGTTACTAGGGTGTAGCTATGTGGGTTTTAAGGTATTTTTTGTGGGTGTTGATGTGAATTTATGTGGTTGTCACGACTTCACCATGTGGCTGCCAAAATGATCTGAGTGGTTCTTGTTGTATTGCTATGTGGTTACTAAGGTGTTCTTGATGGCTCCTGGGTCATTGCCATGTGGTTTATAAAGTGATATATATGTGATTGTTGTATGTTACGATGTGGTTACCAGGGCACTGTTATGTGTTGGTTGTCGTGTTGTAATGTGGTCACTTAGATTTTCCGTGCAGTTGCCAGAGCATTACCATGTTTTTTAAAGTGCTGTTTGTTCTGAATGGTTGCCAGGGTGTTACCATATGGTTTCTAATGCCAAATTCAAACTGCACGATTTTCAAAGTAGTCGCGTCACAGATCTTTTCACACTGCATGACTATCTGGGGTAGCATTCGATCGCTGCTGTGTTCACAATGCAAATTGGACCAGCGACAGGAGGTTTCACACTACAACAAGGAAGAATCCCCGACAACTTTGTCTCAATGCCAAACACACGTGAGAAGTGACATGGAAACAACGTGAGGTCACGTGTGCAAGACCGAGTTATAGCACAATAATCTTGCCATACAAATTGCATTTGCGCTCATTTGCAGCGAAAAGTAAAAAAAATAAAAGAAGATGATGGAGGATATTTACCTTCTAAACCTTCGTAACTCCTCCCCCAACATCCCGCTGCCCTGGATGTTGCTCTCTCATTGGCTGTATGTAATCGCCAATGTCATTTTCAGTCAGAGCACATTCATATGGCATCCAGGGTGTCAGCGGTGTCCTTCTGTGATTCTCTCAGATCGCGTCTTTGATAGTTCACACTGTGCAATTGTCACTCGCATGAACGAGCACCGATTTGCCTTTTATTTCAAGCATTTGTCTGCGATTTCTCAAAACCAGTCTGAACTCTGCCTTATGCCGAGTTGCATGTGCGCTCTTTTGCAACAAAAGGATTATAGAGGAGGATATTTACCTTCTATACCTTCGTAAGTCCTCCCCCAACTTCCTGCTGCCCTGGATGTTGCTCTCTCATTCGCTGTAGGCAATAGCCAACGTTATTCAGTCGGAACACATTTCACACGGCATGATCTTGAATTGAAGACAGGTCCAGATATTTAGCATGCCAAATATCTCTCAGTGTTGGCAACACATTGGCGATTCTCTCAGATCGCGACTTTGATAGTTCACACTGTGCGATTGTCACTCACGTGAACGAGCACAAATTTGCCTGTGAATTCAGGTGTTTGTCTGCAATTTCAAAACCTGTCGGCGAGTCAAAATCGGGGGTAAAATCGTGCAGTCTGAACTCGGCATTAGTTATACTTTGTGGCTGTTGGTAGGACTTTTAAAGTGTTGTCACTTCATAATAAGTTTTCTGTGAAAGTTTATGTATTTTAGTCATGTGTGTCCAGTCTGGATCAGAATTGTAATGCTAAGGAAGCTGCTGGTGTCAATGTGTCATTGCATTGAGAACTGTGGACTTTAAAGACACAATGTAAGAGAGTTCAGAAGAAGCCAACGATATGCCTCTTTCACACAGATTTCCACAGATAAAACACGCTGCTGTTGGCAGGAACTGAAAGCGCTCACCTCGCACATATTTCTAGGGTTTTATGTTTATGTTGGGTGAATTAGTAATGACTCGTAGTCACGTCAACAACGCCAAACTCAGCTGTGAGATGGAATGAGGAACAATGAAGATTAGAAAGACACAAAGTCTGATTTTTATTGCTTGTGGTTGCTTGTGTGCTTTACTTGTTATAAATAAGCAATGCATTAATGACTGTAATCAAGCTTCACAATTCACACAAAATCTTTTTCAAATCCGGTCTTTATGACTGATTAATTTAGTAAGTAATAAAATCCTATTCATCATGTGATATTTTGTTGTTAAGACTACAAACAATTAAACTAAATGAAGTCAGCTAAACACCAAACACTGAATTGTTCCTTGTGGAGAAGGCATGTCCTGCTGTTCTATTATGAATCTATTGTGATCTTATGAGAAAGAGTATTTCACTGTGCCTTTGTGCTGATGGCAAACACTGTTTTTATCTCTTGCATGGTTTAGTGGATCATTTTGCAAGTAACTGTCAGGGCAAAGTCCACCTAAAGACACACACACTCTTAGTTTGTGCTTCCTGTGTTTGTATATAGGCTTATGAAACCATAGAAAACAATAAATGTTTAGATGTGCAAAACTCACTGTTACAATGCTGGAGACTTTGCTCTGTAGTTGTTAATTGGTATTAGTATGTTGCTATGTGCTTACGAGGAAGTCCTTGCTGGTTTCCAGGGTATTGCTATGTGGTTATTAGGTTGGTGATACAGCATGTGGCTTTTAATTTTTTTTTGGTGTGTTGTTAAAATGTTCTGAGCAGTTTTTAATATGTTGCTACAGTATGTGCTTACTTGGGTGTTCCTGGTGGTTGCTAGGGTGTTGCTATGGGGTTTCTATGGTGTTCTTTTTGGTTGCTTTTGTTGCTACTGTATGTGGTTTCTAAGGTGTTATTTATGGTTATTGTTGATGTGTTGTTAAAATGTTCTGAATAGTTTTAGTATGTTGATATGTGCTTACTATGGTGTTCCTGGTGGTTGCCAGGGTGTTTCTACATGGTTTCTAAGGTGTTATTTTTGGTTGCTTTTGTTGCTATGTGGTTTCTTGGGTGTTCCTTAAGGTTCTTTTTGGTGAATTGTTAAAATGTTCTATACTATTTTAGTATGTTGCTGTGTGCTTACTAGGGTGTTTCTGGTGGTTGCCAGGGTGTTGCTATGGGGTTTCTAAGTTATTCTTTGTGGATGTTTGTGTTACTATGTGGTTTCTATGGTGTTCTTTATGGTTCTTTTTGGTGTGTTGTTACAATATTCTGAATAGTTTTAGTATGTGCTTACTATGGTGTTCCTGGTGGTTGCCAGGGTGTTGCTATGGGGTTTCCAATGTGTCTTTGTGATTGCTTGTTTTGCTGTGTGGTTTCTAAGGTTTTCTTTATGGTTATTGATGTGTTGCAAGGGTGTTCTGAGTGGTTGTAGGTGTGGTGCTATGTGCTTACAAGGGTGTTCTTGGTGGTTACCAGGGTGTTGCTATGAGACTTCAAAAGTTTTCTATATGGAAGTTTGGTGTGTAGCTGAAGTGTTCTAAGTGGTTGCTGGTGTGTTGCTTTGTGGTTGTCAGGGGTTTTTGGGCCTTTGCCAGAGTATTGCCATATGCTTTCTGAGGTGTTCTTTGTGTTTGTTTTTGTGTCACTGTGTGGTTCCCAGGGTGTTGTCTTGGGGTTGCTAAGCAGTCATTATTGTCTGTCTATTGCTAAGGTGTCTATTGCTTTGTGATTGTATTGCTGTGTGGTTGCCAGGGTGTTGTCATATGGTTGCTAAATGTTCTGAATGGCTGTTAGTGTGTTGCTATGTGGTTGAGTGTTTTGTTTGGTGTTCAGGAAATTGCCATGAGGTTGCCAAGGGGTTTTGAGTATTCGTCGGTATATGATCCTATGCTGTTGCTAGGGTTTTGTGGGTGTGAAGAGCAGAAATGCTGTCAAACTGCAGGCAGCTGAGGATTGTTTTGTGATTTGTACTGGTTTCTCCTTTTCCCAGGGTTCAGCCTGCTGTCTGGAGCTCTTAGGACATGACAAAAGCCAGGTCAACAAAGCCTAATTTATTAGAGAGGGACACAATAGCTGCTCTCAGAGAAATGGGCTGTGCGGAGGGGAGCCTCCTGCAGAAAGAGACAGAGACTAATAATAATAATGAAACAATAGACAAACCGAAGTGTTTCTCTTGAGTGACTCGTCCGTTTTTTTCTTTCAGATTTCAACTAGGTAGCAGTATTCTTACAAGGGTGAATCTCATAAAATTGAATCATATTTTACTCCATGATCAAATAAATTCAATTTAGCTTAATTGATAAAAAATATATTTATTTATTTATTCTTTTAAATATTTATGTAAATATTAATTTTCGAGTGCTTTTTAGATGTGAAACTTAAAAAAAGATGTATGTGCCTTTGACATCATTATATTGTTTTAAATGCGTACAGACATCAGCAATGCTGCTCTCTCTGTATTGCCATTAAGATATTAAAAAAAAACATATCGGTCAGTCCTTAATTGCATAATAATACAGCATATTTTACCCACACACATTTTCATTAGCATAATGCAAAACAATTTAATTCTCATTAGTGTAATGTTAAAAATATGATACAATATTCAAATAACGTGAACATAATGACATATGATAGTGTTTGATAGCATCTGATAGCGTCTGATGTCCTACATCTTATTTATAATGATAATATTAATATAACATACAATTACTGTATTACAGAGAATCTCATGGAAAACACAACAACAAAACATATTTTAATTCTCATAAATGATGCAAAAATGTAAATTAAATTAAATCATTTTTAGTTTATTTTTTAATTGACTTCTGTTTCTATCTTAATTAAATTGCTGCTTATTTGTGATGATTTACTGCTCATCTGGTGACCCTTCCTCTATTTGATTAATTTCACTCTAAAAATGAATCCCTCCTGCTGCTTAAAGAACTATCACAGCATTGGAAATGAATGCATGATGTGTCTCTTACATTACATTTCTCAAATTTTATGATTATACATGATTAATTGAACTTGGAACAAATGCCGAAAAAGCCCTTTAAAATGATGCCACTAGCTTCCACTTTAATTACACAGTGTCGCACAGGGCTTGATTTCTCAACAGACCTTTGCTTTTGTCTTCCGTCTCCCTCCTTTACTTTGCTGTTGTCCAGGAGATGGATGGATACAGAGGAGCATATATTATGGCGAGGCTGCCACTATTATGATTATGGCTGTAATGACCTGTTTTGATCAAATAACACCGAAGGCATCTCGTTTGCACATCTCTCGCTTTTTCATGCTGATGCATGAAGGAGGAAAAGGTTAGCACTGACCTGACACTGCTAATTAAAAGGGACAGCGTTCAGTGTTAATATGACAAGACACAAACCGACAGCTGGCATGGAAATGTGCATCCTTGACGCTGTGTGCACACCACCAGACATGTGCCGCTTTCTCTCATCCTTTGTTAAGACAATATGGTGTTTGCATACAGAACGCCATGACAGATTTTACTTTTGTTGAAAAAGGCCGTTGCTAGCAAGTGTTTAAATGGGACTACAGAGGTTGTCAGGGATGTTGAACCTCTGGTGCTCTTTGGTCATTTTTTTGTTTTAATTTTTTTTTTTCTTAACTGGATTGGTACGAAGGTTGGTAAATGTATTGTATTCAAATTTCCAACATTTTCTATTGCCAAAGTAAAAAAAAAAGAAAAAGTCTAAAATATATATTTAGCAATTTTAGTTTGGTGTAGAAATGTAAAAAAAATATTTTTCTAGAATAATAAACTTTAAAAAGTGACCAAACTTTAATTTTTGCTCCAAAGCATTCAAGTTGTAAAAAAGTCATTTTTAGGGATAGGGCAAATGAAAAATATAGAAAGAATGTATTCTAAATAAAAATGGATTATAGCTACTGAATAAATATAACTTTATACATTATAACTTTAAAAATACAAACAAAAACACCAGAGAAATCACATCAAACAGGTTCTAAAAGCCAGTGAAAAATACTACTGTTTTTTGTTAAGGAATCTTCTGGATTTACCTACAAAAAGCACCACCTCGGCAACACTATCAAATGTGTAGAATTTAATCCAGTTACTACTACATGGACCCTAGCAATAAATTTGCAATATAGCATAACTATAGCAATAATAGGGTCCCGAGTGAGTTTCCTATCCGAATCGTGATTGGTCCCAATTAATTTTAAATATTAAAATAAAATGTTATGCAGCCTAATTAGGATAGACAACCTCATTAAAACACCCAGCACTCTGATGCTAATGTAATGTTGTTGGTTTCACAAAAAACGGTGTAAGTATTGGCTGATGAATATTGAAATATAATAAAGGTCTCTTTATTATCATAGCTATATATGTATGTTACCAACTATTCATAAAGCACAATGTTTCTATCTAATATGTATTTTGAGGTGCAGCACATCATACACTCTAAGAAATAAAGGTACAAATGCTGTCACTGGGGTGGTGCCTTTTAAAAAGGGACATGTTTATACCTGAAGGGTCCATTTTGATACTTTAAAGGTGCATGTATATGTACTCACAGTGTATTTGAAATGAATAGGTACTGCCCCAGTGACAGCTTGTGTATTTTTATTTCTGAGCGTGTAGTATTGGAGTGTTTAATGGGATGTTCATGGATTCGGAATATGGATATCTGACTTGTAAACATCATACTTTTATGCCATAAAATTAGCAAGAGTAGTACTGACATGTCATATAAACATGAATAAGGCTGCAAAAAGAGGAACAGACAAACCAATTCAGTTGAGTGAGTGATTGATGCTTAAACCGCTCAGAATGATTTAAATTCAAACTCGATTCACTAGTGAAAACCAGATCAAAAGAGCTGTTCGTTTTGGAACTCCGACATGATATGTCTTGCGACTTTTTAAAAAAGCATGCAGTGATGGGTGAATCTGAATCAAATGATTCACTGTTTTAAAGCTCTGTTTCAGGTCTTCAGTGAGCATATCACAAATTATTTGATTCAGATTGGGTCTTCAGAGCGCATATCACAAGTCATATTGAATCATACCGGAATGAGTGAGTTTGCTAATTATTTTGCAAATTGAAAGATTTGCACTCCAAAGTCACGATCTAAAATCAGGTGGGGTCTAGTGTGGAGGGTGAATCATTTGATTCAGATCAGAACTTCAAAAAAAAAAGCATATTGCAAAACCTTTTTTTTTTTTTTTCTCCTCTCGATCAGAACAGCGGAGCAGGTTCAAGAATCATTGTAATAGATGTAATACACTTGAAAGGAAAAACTTGTTTTACAAAATGTATATGTTTGCCTCTAATGCACAGTTTAGAGAAACAAATACACAGCTGCTTTAAAAAAGACTTAAATTGTCTAAAAAATTCAAAGCGAGTTTTCCCTTCACATCTGCTCCTTTTTGTTTCGTTTGGTCGAGCTGAACTGATGATTATTTCTTAACAATAGTGCTTCTCTTTCCTTTTGTTCTGTTCTTGTGCTCTACCATCTCCAGGATGGCCTTCTTCTGTGAACATGCTCCAATTAACAGAGCCAAAACAAACAGCACCATTAAGACGGCCGCCCACTGGAGGAGCCACGGAAGGAACCAAGAGGCTGCTGGGTAATACAAGTCCTGTGATCCTGCTCTCATTCATCTTGTCAAATCAACACTGTTCTCACTGTTTGCTGGATGATAATGTGTTTCCTTAATAGAACATTCCTTCTATCGTCTTAATGTTGCCTGACAGAAGCTGGGGATTTTCCAGGGTCATATGATAACACTCGATTCTCACAATGGCTGGACTGTTGTCTTGATTTGGAAGATTATATAAGCCATTTGGTCTCAATAGCGTTCAGTTTTGTGTGTGTTCTCAGGTAACAGTGAATGCTCTCAGAACTTTGACTAAAGCTGCGTACACACAGCAGCAGAATACGGTTGTCAATCCTGTTTTTGAATCCTTAACACGGTTCCATTCACACACAGTTCAGTTATTTATGGGTGTGACAACCGCATTCTGTAACCGAACTCGCACCAATTTCTGAACTCACAACCGCAGACGCAGTGTGAACAGAACAGGATTGGACAACTAGTTGTCTGTCACGTCATCCAGAGCTGTCTAGCGTGTAGTGCGTGTTTTTAATGTGTGTTTTCAGTAACTTACAGTGACGGAGAAATAAGCTGCGTGTGATCTGAAAGCCACTCACAAATGTTAAAAGCTGCTGTCGGTTAATGATAGCTTGAAGAAAGAACCTGTGGCTAAATTGGACTCTTGTCATGTAAAAAGTGATAAGACTTTAGGTTTATGGACGTCGCCATCTTTGTTATTACTTCGTTCACTGTCGCTATGATTACTGTTAATGAATACTGGCTTGACTCCCGTTGCACGTTCATACAGACTGAATTTTAAACATAACTGAAAGCTGCTGTGTGAACGAGACATTTCGAAACTCACACCTGTAAAGAAATACATGATTGACAACCATATTCTGCTGCTGTGTGAACGCAGCAAATAGACTGTTTGTTCAAAGGTCTCTAATAATGCTCTACAAACGTTATTTCCTGTAATTGTACATGTAAAGGATTTGTTTTGATCTAATGTTTTTTTTTTTAATTTATTTTATCTTACTGCTTAATGTTCAAAGAATGTTCAAAAGTAACATTCCCATAATGTTTGCAAAATGGAATGTTCAATTAAAAAAGAACCATGAACTAAAAAAATGAACGTGAACATTCAGATGAATTTAAAGAAATGCTCTTAGATGATTTGTTATTTTATTTTATTTATTTATTTATTTTTGTTAGCAGTTAGCAAAATAGGTTCTCTCTATATCTATATATACAGTATATCTATAAATATCAGGGCATTGCATCTTGGTTGAATATAACCACCATCAGTGTTCACTAACTAACTAATTAATAAACAAATTAATTTAGATGTTACCATCTAAAGTACTTTTTTTTATTGTAGGGTCATTTCAACTACTAATCTTTTTTTTAAATATATTTGGTTATTGCATTGAGGCTCTGATCAATCTATTAGTTTCTAATATGACCGGTTGACGTACATTCTCTTACAAATCAGTATAATTAGACACAGCTATTAGGCTTGTCTGAGAGGTCACTGAACCTGACATCTCTTTTCTGTCAGCACTGCAAGGTCAGAGTCTAGTTTCACATGATATTTTGAGTAATATAAATGAATAATGAAAAATTCCTCTTTGATCCCCAGTCAGAATGCACTGTTTTTGTTTGATTTCAAATGCATGAAATATTAATATGCATATGTAAATTGTGCAGTGAAATAAAAGGGCATTTTTTATTTATAAATACAAATGCAAAACCACCACTGAGAGATGAATCGTTTGAATATTTGAATATATTTTCCATGTCAGCAAGCAGCTGAATAGTCGCCCATCTAAATGATACGCACTCTACAATCTGACAGTAATTAATTCCTGCCACTGTCAGATTCATCTGCAATAAAAGAGCAATTACTCTATTTAAGAGAACATTTACCAGAGAGACAAAGCCACAATTACTCTGTCTTTAAATTAATGCAGGTTAATAGCACAATAGCAAACAAACAGCGTAATTGTGTGTTGCTGAAGTTAGCCTTTTTAGGTCAAAATGATAACAAATGAAATTAACTGTTTAAGTCTTTGGTGACTGCATGAGGCCTGCTTAAGAAGATATATGGGTCATTCTTTTCTTTCTTTTTCAAATCCAAATGATTCAAACAAAACATGTTTTCCTGAGAATTTTCTTGTGACATCTTAAAGGAGCACTTCACCCGAAGAAAGATGAACAGGCCACTCAAGATGTGAATGAGTTTGTTTCTTCATCATATTTGGAGAAATGTAGCCTTGCATCACTTAGTCACCATTGGATCCTCTGCAGTGAATGGGTGCCGTCAGAATGAAAGTCCAAACGGCTGATAAAAACATCCACACCACTCCAGTCCATCAGTTAATGTCAGTTAATTTGTATCAAACAATTCCATAACAAAGATGTCATCTGTTCTGGCTAAAATACAAGCCCGTAATCCATTTTAGAAGTCGTCTCTTCTGAATCAGGAGAAAAATCTGCACAGTCCATGCACTGTTTACAAGCAAAATCAGTCTAAAACTGTTGATGTCAGAGACAACTCGAGATGCGTTGTGTTTTTATAGATTATGGAGATGGATGTTTTGGCCAGAAGCTATGATTTTAAGTTAAAAACGTCTTGATGTATTTGTTTCTTACAAACAACTTCCTATAAGATGTCATCTGATCGACTGGAGTGGTGTGGATTAATTGTGGTGTTTTTAATCAGCTGTTTGGACTCTCATTCTGACGGCACCCATTCACTGCAGAGGAACCATTAGTGAGCAAGTGATGGAATGCTTTTTTCCAAATCAGTTCCCATAAAGAAACAAACTTATTTACAAATCTACATTTATATGTTAGTAAAATATATTATGAAACGGATTTGTATTTATTTTGCAATATTTGTGATGGTTTATGCCTGTTTGATCAAATTACACCATGCTCAAAATGTTTGTAACAAGAATGATACATCTGTAGAATGAATTGATTTCCCTCAACCCTTCCTTTTGTCTTCTTCCCTTTTAATGCTGGATGGCTCTTGTTTTTTCAGGAAAAAAGAGAGATTACTCTCTGCATTCCCTTGATGTGTCTACAGAAAATCAATAACTCTGGCTTCATGGGCTCTGGTGGACAATGATGACAACTCCTCAGGACGCGCCGCAGACTAATGTGGAAAAATAGGAATTAAAACAAAATAGCTACATTAATTTGTTTTCCATCAGCCTCTGGAGAGATAGTGTGCAGCGTTGCTCTCAGTCTCATTATACTTTCTAATCAAGACTCTTTTAAAAATCCTTTTTAAGGCGACAGGCAGATTTACCCTTCCCCCCGTTGTGCTGCTGCGCCTTGCCGTCATTGTGCTTCTGCTTATTACTTTACAAATGACCGAGGTGAGGCTGACATTTTCACTGCATGCAGAAAAGCTCGGTATGCACGGCCTCTGCGGTAATGAATTTGCTTTGAGCTTTCGCTTCCCCCTCCGCTTTTCCCAATCAAGATTCCCCAATACAATTAAAATCCCAGCATCTCGCCGCTGTGACAAATGCATCTGAAGAAAGAGGCGAGCTGGTCCCCGACGCCACTCCAAAAGCAACGCACAAACCTCAGTGAAAAGAATACGATGGTAAAATCAATGAACTCGCAGGAGTGTGAACAGCCACGGAAAGCTGCTTTAAATTCTGCGAGCTGAATAAGGATTTTTTTCACATCTTTAATTCAGGAGTGACTTAGTCAGTAAATTGGTCTCTTACTGTTAACAGGAGTGAGGTGTGAAATCACAGGCCCTGTGGATAAAAACACCATATCAATATTTTAACAGTTGGTAATTTTCACCTTCTCATAAAAATATATCGACCACATCATTTGGTGCCGGTAAAGCAGCCTAAATATATAAAGGTGTACTCTCAGTCATGATTTTAATCTCTCCAAGCCATGCATGTTCATTTATTTATTCATGAATCCAACTGTTTATAGAAAGACAGTTTTAAAGCAGTCTAAATGCTTTAGAGGGTGGTTTTAGAGGGGTTTTGGGCACTTGTCAGCTGGTCAGGTCGGTTTAAGTCAGGTGTTCTCACTCCATTTAACTTCATGATACAGTATGTCTGAGGATTTTTCTTTTCTTCATACCCTCCCAAATACGTATGTGTAACTTTTTCTGAATTGTCTCTGTTTTAGGCAAGCAAACACTGGTTGGCTGTAACTGTGCCATTGTGCTTACAAATAACACTCAAACAATTTATTTCAGTTTAAATGTATTAGCAGCGGAGTAAATTTAAGGAATAGTTCACTGAAAATGTACCTTTTGTGTGGCGTTATCATCGTGTGGTGTTTTTTTTTAACATATAGCCTGTACACACAACAGTTCATCGTTTGCATGTAAAAATGCAAAGAAATAAGCAATTAATTTCAAAATAAACGCATTCGACAACTGACATGCAAATTTTTTTTCTGATTTCCTGAAAAGTGTGGTCCGCTCCATAGCTTCTTATTTCACATGATAGCCTATATACTAGGCCTGTATGTGACCCTGGACCAAAAAAAAAAGCAGTCAAAAGTAGCACAGGTATATTTGTAGCAATAGCCAATGATATATTGTATGGGTTAGAATTATTAATTTTTCTTTTCTGCCAAAAGATAATTAGGATATTAAGTAAATAGCATGTTCCATTAAGATATTTTTTGTATTTCCTACCAATAATATATATATAAACGTAATATTTGGTTAGTAATATGCATTGCTAAGAACTTCAACTTTGAAAGGATCTAATTTTTTTTTTTTTATCTTAATTTTGACTGGTTTTGGGGTCCAGTGTGAGTTTTTTTTTTTAAAGTAGTTTGTAATGCTAAGGAATAAACAAATCAATATTCATAATGATTATTTATTGTCCACTGTGTTTCTAAAATCTAATCATAAAAAAAAAAAAATCAAATAGCCTGTAAAGAGATGTAATTAAATTCTGCTCTCTCTGTTGCTAAAAACAGAGACATCAGCCTGTCAAAACAAAACGATTTCGTGATCTGATCTTCGAGTCTGAGTGAAAATGCACAAACGAAGCTCTGAAATGATGAACAAGCGCTTTGGTGACGTCACGCCGCTTCCTTGAAGTGCAGTCGTACGTGAAGCCTAAAGATTCACACGCACTCTCAAGTCAAGAGCGCAGCTCTGCTACGACTCCTCAGAAACCAGTCGGAAATTACCAGTTCTCTTTTACAAGATCGCTGGGTGATTTATCTCAAATTGAAAGCAGAAGGTGAGTGAATTATATCATCAATCTGACGGAGACCGCGCGTCCTGGTTTGGGTATAGTAGCCTACTTGCCGTTTGTTGTTTGCGCTCTGAATGAGGTTGATAACGGTCACAAACTCACCAAAAGATCAGTTATCGATCCCAGTCTGTAGTTAAAGTGACCGGGTGTAGAGTATATACGAAACTTGTCACAGTATTTCAACTAAAACGCGGCTTTTCCTTCTTTAAATCGCGCGTAAAGTAGTTTTTCTGTCATGACTGGGACGTCAAGTGCTCCGAGTCTCTTTGTGTAATGTTAACTAGCATCACCTGGTTCATGGGTAAGTTAGTTGACACGATGCTTTTCATATTCAAAACCAGAAGATCTGCATATTTTGTAACCGAAAGTGCTTATCTTAACTGTTCGCCGATTACAATGTAACAATGTATCATCAAATAAATCAATTTGTGTCACTAGTTCATTTCTGGGACGTTACGTTAGATATTGAAGTAGCGTGTTTTTATCAGTTAGTGGAAATATAATAACTGTAAAGATGGTTAAAATGATTTTCTTACAACAATCTTCGATGTTGCAGTTAGTGATAGAGGATAGAAACGAGGAATTGTCATTTTTTTTCCACGCTATTTAGCTTAGTTTTCAGTCTGAAAGGTTTGTATTTAGTGCTGATATTCGGTCTGTTGAATGTGTTTAAAGTCAAAAGGAAAATGGGAACAGCTGGGTAGGATGTTACAGATGTTGTTCAGGGTGTGATGTTACAGCCTTCATGGATGACTTGTATGACATTTGTATAATTTGTTGGTTTTTTACTCATCTACTGAAGGCGGTGTTGCATAAAGTCTTGGTATTGCTATTGATTCCCCCGATTGCTCGTTTGTAAGTTACCATATTGAGCCAGATCACCTTGAACTCTGACTTTTGAAGTGCTACATGCCTCCACAATCACTGTTTAAATGGTATGAAGTATTGTAATGCTCATTTGACCTCTTGAACTTTATGTTTGCTTGTATGGAGCTTCTTAGACAGTGAGAAATGGCACATGTGATCAGACCCTGAGATCTGAGAACTAGCCAAAGACGTGATTCAGATTCGGTCCAGTGACCGGGACTGTTGTCATTGGCCATGAAGATAAAAGTGGATGATTTATTATTATAAATAAGAGCGAGTTAGAGTACGGAGAATTGCTATGGAGATTTTTTTGTTCCTTTTGATTTTGGTACTTCGCTCTGTGTGCTTCCCTCCCTCTCTCCGTTTGTCTTTTCCTTTTTTTCTGCAAATGCTCCGCTCTTTTTGGTGACACCGGCTGAACGGAGGACGCTAGAGATCCGAGCGTCTTCCTAACAGCATGACATTGTGCTGTAAGCCAACGAGAGATCCGTGAAATGAGCTTAAAATCTCGCCGCATTTGAGCTCTCAATACCAGCTGCAAGAAGTCTCGGCACTGCTGCATGAGACGTGTTTCAACACTGAAGATCTAAAATAATCTATGGGAATCTTTGTTTAACTGATTCTCTCCGAGGAAACTGAATAACGTGAATGCATGTTGGAAAAGCAGTTAAATAAAAACCAGCTGAGCTAGCTACTGAAATATGCATTTAAGTTTTTGGCAGTGCTACTTTTAGTTAGTCTGAGCAGCATTCAGGATAGTTGTTATTGATGGTAAGTGCTTTAAAGCACAGTTCTGCGTTTTTGTCTTTGAGCTAATGCATGGGAGCAGCTGTATTGCTGAGTGTCTGCTGTTCTTCGCATCTCTACTGGGAATGCGCATCTCTTCTCGTCCTCGCTGATGCATCGACCACGCAGCAGCTGCCTGATTGTGTGAAGATGCTTGGAAGCCATTAGTGGAAATGAATTGAAAGGAACAGAAAGACCCTCCTCTTTTCTTTTTTTTTTTCCTTCCCTTGCTTAGACACACACACTCGGAGACATGGATTATACTAATACATTCTCTCAAACTCGCGTTTTGTAGTGCAAACAAATGTCTATTGTTGGTTTTTTGTAGAGCTGCAGTTGAACACAAAAGCAGCCTGTGATGTACTTGTTGTATCTCGGCTGCGGGAAGAATCTACAGCTGTCAGGACTTGTTTTGTGGTTGTACCTTTATTTTGCAACTTGAAAGCAAAACACGGTTTTACCAACAAAGCCTTCGGTGATGAAGATTACTCTCAATGCTGAAACCGGTTTCTGAGGCATTTCTCAGAATCATTTGTGAAAAAGCCTTGCATTCGTTTTTTTGGATTGTGCATTTATTTTGTAAATAATAAAATCAACATGACCTAATTGCAGAGCAGGCCAGGCTTATCTTGTTTCAGCGACACATTTTTCATAGGAATTTTGTTTACCTTAGTCTTTTGGTCTTGGAAAATGTCCACAGCAATACACACTGGGTGTTTAGAAACAGAAGAGGAAGTATTACAGATGCTATTATGCAAGAACTAACAAAAGTAATAAAGAGCAAAGTGTGTCAAAGTCTTTGCTGTATTTATCTGTGCTAATCCTTCTGAAACATTAGAAACTGACACAAGGTCATAAAATATCATTCTTTAGCAGTTTAATGTATTTTGCACAAAATCAGAAACAAATATTTCACAAACCAAAAAAATTAAGACTCGGTTTGTGTGCGTGTGTGCGTGTGTGTGTGTGTGTGAGAGAGGGAGAGAGAAACGCACACACACTTATTTTGGCACGTTTTGCCCCAAACTTTTTATTTATTTATTTGGTAATTGTTGATAGTGGTAAATCATTCTTTAATTTAACTAACTTTTTAATGATTTAAATCACCATAAAGGCACTAATTTTACATAATATTCATATATAAAAATGTTTGGTTAATGTAATAATAGATTTGCAATACAGTAATCGTTTGCACATAGAAGTGATATCAAATGTTATTCAAGTTTTTTTTGAATAATAAAAAGTTGCAGTTTACAAACATAAAATTTGTATTTATTTATGTCATTGTAACATAATTATTTTATGACATTAAAAAGACCTATGCATATACTTTCCATTCGTTTTAAATAGTAATATATAGATTATATGTGTTACTGTGATAATATAATAGGTTTTTTTTTAAGATCTATATATATTTATCTATATATGTATATATTATTTTTCTTTATTTCATTTGGTTCCTGGCTTGTTTCATGAGATTCACCCACACAACCTAACAGACTTCTAAATCTAAATCTTCTGAATCTAATTAAATATGTAAAGCATGTTGACACAGATGGATCCTGCTTTTGAAATGCATCACTTAAACAGCTGTAAGACCTACAGCGATGGGGGAATTAGATTATAGTGACAGTTTTGTGAATTCATCTGGCCAGAGATTCAAATAATAAAGCAGAGTTACAGTCAGAAGGTCAACACAGATTTATTCAAAACTGCCATCCTCGAAAGTGCAACAACCACCCATGAATACAAACCGCTCTGCATCATAGTCTGGTATTTAAGGGGATGAAAAATAACACTGTGCCATTTGAATGTGCTGCATGTTATCAAGCTCCGCTCTCCCGGCAGGCAACAACATTAGCTCAAGGTTACAGTAATAGTGCTTGAAACAGCACTTTTAAATGCTAGCAGAATCACTGCTCAGATTCTGATTATTCAAAATGTTACTCGCGTACTGCTACGCATTGTGCAGCTTGTGGTTGTAGGGAACGGAGACTATTAGCCTACTCTGCTACTTGTTGTTTATCACCTTTTTTTAATATAGTGATAATAAAGCCAAAAGAGGCTTATGTTACAGCTATCATTTATTTTGAGCAAGAATTTGAGACCAGCACCTGGGTTATAGCTTTTATAGCAGTATGATTTAAAAAAAAACACCAATTGGGCCATTCCAACTGGAATCATCAAATTTTGGAAATGTTCCCCTGCTGACCTCCTTAGATTTGTCAAAGAAAAATGGGTAATATGACCAGATCATATACAAAATTTCAGATCCGTTTTGGCATCACAGTCTAAGTGACCATGTTCAGACAGAACTAGTTGTTCCAGGTCCATGAAATCTTTACACCTGAATGCTGGCCCCCTACTTTTCTTTGAAACTATTTCAGATGTCCATAGAAAACATAGAACATTTTCAGTGTATAAGCATCAAGCTTGGTAAATGGTCTGATAAGTACCATGTCTTTCACATCCTTTGATATCAGACAATAGAGTCTGATGCATGTTGAGATATTAAGGTCAAAAAATGGGGAAGAAAATAATTTACACCAATGTTCAGAGCAATATTTCCCATGAATGACACCAGGTGTGAACATGAAACTGTTTTGTTTAAAAAGAGCATATGGTTATTGATCCTATCCTACCCTAATTGGTCACTGAACCTATTCAACTTGGTATATGGGCATTTTTAACAGAATTTATTAATGTTCCACTTATACAAGAAATAAATATGTGACAGTTGTTCAGGAAAGTGTCTGAATCCACAGTTTCATTTTCTTTTATGACATGGCATCGTCCAGTGGAAGTAACTGGCACATCAGTTTTCATTCTGATATGCTGGAGAGGCACCCAACAGACTTCCCTTCCCAATCTTCCCTTTCTGGTCAAAAGTAGCCTCTAGCTGGGCCACGAGGTTACAAAAAAGCACTTGAATGTCTTGCTCTGTGTCAGAGACGTCTCTTATACCAACCCACCATTGCCGGTCATACACACAAGTAACATATTGGCCTGCTTTCTCAATTAAAATGGATGCATTATTCACTGGATTGGGTGGAACATCAAGATTAGGTACTTATGTTGCATTCCGTTGAATGTTGGTAGTAGTGAATCCGAGTCAGTTGTCCCGATGTCCATCGTAAATGCGTTCCATTGTAACAGTTGGCAAAATATGGATGTTTTGGAACCTCAACTTAAGTGGCCATTTCATTGCACTTTCCTGAGGTGGAGGTCGGATTTCCCTGAGTCCTGAGCACAATGGAATGGGGACCATTTGATGATTCGAGCTGGAATGACCCCATTTTCATGACCCCATGCATTACATTAGAGGAATAATTGGATTTGATTTTGGACAGACAAAAATTTTACACTAGTTTTCAGAGTGTTGTTGAGGGTTTTTTTGTACTGCTTGAATTCATTTTTCATCCCCAGTATGTTTTGGTATGTCTAGAGCTGAGTTTTCTGTCAAAATAAAAGCTTTAAAATTACACCAGCTGTAAATATTAGTATTGTACACAGGTGTAATTTTTCTTTCCTTCTTTCTTTCCTTTCTTTATTTTTTTCTATGTAAATGTATAAACATACATACAGTGAATTATATAAAGTATATAGTTATAGAGTGTATTTTACGTATTTTTTTAGATTTTAAATAATGATTATTTTTTAGAAATTATTATTAGAAATTCTAATCCTAAAAGTATGTATTAATCTTCCTGGGGGTTGCGTTTAAAGCAAATGAACCAAAGGGCCGCCAAAAAAATGTTGTTACTGCTGTTTTTGTTGTATTTTTTGGCCATATTGAGATGTAAGCAAAGTATTTTGTCCAAATTGTGTGGCCTTAAAGGTATAAATGAAAATGTCTTTTACTCCCCTTTAAAGCATCCTCGGTGTACGTGACATTCTTCTTTCAGTCAAATCCAATCAGAGTTATAATAAAAAAATTTCCAGACCCCTCTAAGCCTTTAAATGGGTTTAAATGGCTGTTGCACCTCGGGAGACATGAAATAATGTGCACATATTTGTAATAAAACGTCCCTCACGCGACTCCGGGGGGTGAATAAAGTCCTCCTGTAGCAAATCAATGCTTTTGGATAATAAATATCCATATTTCAAACTTAATGAGCACTTTTCTCTCATGTCTGCTGTCTGTGGAAACCCAAAGCCCGGCGGATGTATGCATTGCGCATGTGCCTCTGGGAAATGTAGTTTTTAAAGGAAACAACGGAAAACCAGTCTCCCCTGGCCTACATTTCTAATTCATCGCTGCCGTTTTGTTCTCTCTCCGCACTCATCACTAACACATCGTTTCCACAGACAGCAGACATGAGAGAAAAGTGCTTAAGTTTGAAATATGGATATTTATCTTACAAAAACGCATGGGTTAATTACAAGGGGACTTTATTCACCCACCCAGAGCTGCGTAAGGAATGTATTTTTATGAATACGCACATGTTATTTCACGTCTTCTGAAGTGTAACGGCTATCACCCATTTAAACCCATTCAAAGGCTTTGAGGGGTCTCAACAATGTCTTCAAAGATGAAAGTCACATACACCAAGGATGCTTCAAAGATGAGTAATAGACAGGATCATTTTCATTTTTGGGTGAACTATACCTTTTAGGCTGCACAATTTGGATAAAATGCTTTTGCTTATATCACAATATGCCAAAAAACCAACAAAAACAAAACAGCAGCAGCAGCAGTAACAACAATTTTTGGGTGAACAATCCCTTTGAAAACAAGCACAGAAAAGGTTTTTTAAATGGTATTTTAAATCAATGAAAAAAAAAAAAATAAAATATATATATATATATATATAGTTAGTTGCAAACTGAACAAGACTTTTTACAAGAATAGGTTTTTTTAGGTTGTTCTTGAGACAGACCATTTATTTAACTTCAACGGTGCATATATTCGTTTTATCATGTGTACAGGTCTTCTTGGAGGGGAAGTCCATGTAGATGTTTTACTGGTTGGGAATGACTAATCGTGCTGTTGAGAATGAGGTCATTGAATGAGGCTATAGGGGAGAATCTTCTTCCTGGCAAAAAAAAAAAAGAAAAAAGTGGGGGATATTGTGTGCGTTTAAAGCAAATGAACCAAAGGGCCGCCAGTAATTAGGGTAGTTTTCCTGATGCGAGTTTGCGTCTGCACTGCACCATCCATCTTTCACTTCTCCTCGCTCTTCCACAATCTTACGCTCATTAATCAGGATGCTGAGCTCCTGCAGGGGGAATCGGGAGGTCTGTCTTCTGCCGAGTCGTTTGGGGGTCTGTAGACAGCAGTTAGGCCCCCGGTGCAGCTGAATAAATGTGACACGGCTTTGAATGCATAATTCAATATCTCCTCTTTGTCTCTGGTTGATGTTTTGGAAGGTTGCAGACATGACATGAGTCTTTTTGTGAGTTAAGTATAGTCTCAGCCTCAGACGGCACACCCACGGCCGCCCATGATCTGTTCACTGATGCGCGATGCACACAGCTGAAAAGAACTTGTTAAAACTGCAAACTCCGATTGTCTGACATTGAGCAACTTCTAGGAGTCGAGTACATTAGTGACTACCAGGATTACTGGGGTTTGACTGCTTAGTGGCTTTTAATCTTCAGAAGGTGCTTAGTTTTGTTTGAGGTGCTTGGTAGGCATGTGAATGCAAAACAAACTCGGTCACTTCACCTGTCAGTCAGACCATCTTTTCTTGGCCTAAATAAATGGAAAAGATGTTAGGGCTCACAATTTAGCTAACAAAAATGTAATTATGCATTCCTTTGTCAAGTGACTGTTAAAATTGATATTGAACTGTAGTGCTTCTAACATAAATGGATACCAATATTATCCAGATAGCTGTTATTTTAAATTTTTTTAATCTAGTATTAACCTTGTCTTATATAGCCAGATTGATATATAATATAACAAGTAACTTGATAATATCTAAAAATGTTAATGATGATTATTGTAGATATGATTTACATTTCTAAAACTATTTTATTTTGCATTATTTGCATATGTAAAAGTATGATACCATAGTATAGCTTGTCTTATTTTCTTTTTCAAATGTCAAACCATTAAACATTAATTTTATAATAAACTGCATGGCCCCCTTAAATCACTTCTCATTAGAAGTATAGGAATGTTACATGACCAAATGCATGTTAAAGCATCTCACAAAGCAGCATTTACTGAAAAGAGTCGCTCTGTGACACTGAAAACACTGAGCTGCTCACGTCTAAATGAACACAGTGCTGCGCTTTACTCTAAAACATGTTTATTTAATCAAATCATGGCCCATTTTGTTTGATTAATTATGCAGCCCTCCCAGATGAGTTAGTAACAGGTGTAATAAAGTGTAAAACTGCTGATCGTGAGACATTTAAAAACATGGTCATGGTCCTTCTCTCAGTCTGTCTGTCACTTGAGTATCTGCTGTAAATGGATGTCACATGTCCTTTGCTCAGGGAGGAACTGAGGCTTCCTGCGGTGTTAAGAGCTCATGTTGAAATGCCAGTTCTTTCACCTTCTTTATTACTGCTTAGTACTGTTTGTCAGAGGCTATCAGTTGCCTGGTAAGAAAGTAGTAGTATTACATTTAATTCATTATCTAGAATTTTTCAGCCATTATTATTATTATTAACTTAAATGTATTTATTAAAATAAGTTAAAGAATGATCTTAAATGTTTAGCCTTCTAATTCATCTGGATGCATGTGTATTATATTGTAACCGGTTTAAAAGAGCGATAAACAGGAGCATGTACCTAAATATAAAACCTCCTAAAACTCCTAAATACCTTTGATATTTAAACTTATTGAGAAATCTCAGCATTTGGAGTCGAATGATGACAATGTTTAGGAAGCTTAATGAGCTAATTAAAAAAGACATTCAAATATTGTTCATTTATGATTTACCTAAAAAATCATTGCAAATGTATTATGATTAATTATGATTATGATTATGATTAATTATGATAAATTCCTCTGCACTACAGAGCACACATTAAAGCATGACTTATATTGTAAACAATGTCAAAAATATGATTTCCGCATTGACTATTTGTGGACATGCACAATTTACAAAATGCATGTAAAAGATCAGATATTGATTCTACGCACTAAGGGAGTTTGGTTCAGTGTTTTTGCATTGCTGTGATTATATTCACACATTGTCTTCCAGAATATAAATGTTCAATATATTATAAGATCAGGTTGACATCTTATGACTATTAAGGTTAGAAAGGAATGGCCAGCAGAACAGAAAAGAGATAAGATGCATGTGTGAACGTCCCATTATGGAGATTCATGTGAAGGTGACCTGTATGTGAAATGTGCTGCTCTTGTAGTTTTTTTTTTTTTTTGTAGTTTTTTTTTCCCCCTCTCTGAAAGCTTGCGGCCCTGTTAATAACCCCTTGCTCACTGCAGATCTATTCTTCTCAGTAATTACTGACTTTACACCGCAGATCTCCATGAGCTGTTTACCTCATCCACACATAAACACCGGTCTTTATCTGTAGATTACAGCAGCATGTCATCTGATTTAACTCACTGACTCTTGAGGGATGAGGCAACACATGTCCTGTTATTGTGCCTGCTATTAGTTAATGACAGTGGAAATAGATCAAGGTTGAAATTTATTTTTTGGTGGCAATTTATTTTTTACTTTAAAATGTATGTAATTAAATAAATAAAAAAAATACAAAGTGAAAGAAAAATTAAAAAAATAAACCAAAACCAGAAAAATTCATATTGTTAAATTTCTGCCAGTTCTATATCCACTAACTTTACTGGCATTACTGTTAAAGGTTAAACAACTGTAGAAAATAAATATGTAAAATTCTTATCAATACATGTATGTAAAATTCATATTAATGCCTTATTTTTAGTGCCTTTTTTTTTTTTTTTTTTTTTTTTTTTTAGCTTATTTTTCTTTTTCTTTTAACACTCGTAAGAAAAAAATAAACACCACTAATGCATCTGAAACCTGGTTATAAAAAATAGTGGAAGCCCCATCAAACAAATGTTTGCATGTTTATGTAATATGTAAAATGTCATGTTTTTCAACACTATCATATTTGTCAGGATTCAGATGGAGCTGAAGATCAATGTAAAATTAGTTTTCTTATTAAAAATATACTGTATTTCAAATGACAGGATGTACTGATGTGTTGACAGGGAAGAAAAAGTTGTAATAAGATGGAACAAGCCGTACAGAATAATCCAAAAATAGCAAAATAACACATTTTGCACATCTGTAGCCTGTTTTCTCTCAAAAATCAAAAAAGTGATTATTAGTGTTAATCCAGATGGACGTGCAGGATGACGCACCGCTCATAACCACCGGGCTCTTCAAATGATCAGGCAGTGATGTGTGGTGGGAAATGAGGGGACACAGGCCCTTTTCTGGGTTTGTTTTAATGTAGCTGTAACTAAAAGTGGAGAACAACAGAGTGTGAGTTGTTTAGTAATGTTTGGTGCAAAGCGGTTTTCAAGCATCAAACAATTTAAATTTAATGCATGGATGTCTCTTGTACGTTCAGATGTTTCCTGTTTGATTGAACACATTTTTACCATGATTTATAAAAAAGAAATATAATTCATATATAGCATCTTTAGAAAAAGAATCATAAGATGACATTAAAAGACATAATAAATGCAATGCATAATAAATCTTTATCACCGCCTTTCAAACCACTTGTTTTTACCCATTTCAGCAAGACGTTCTTGATCTTTTAAAATAATACAATTTAGTTTTTTTTTTTCTTTTGTGTATTTTACAAAGACAGGTCAAAATAAATATGCTGTTTCATGTTTGCATAAATGTCTCTCTTACTGATAGAACATTCACAATATTTCACCCATATATTGACATTTTCATTTTATTTGACCCTTCAATTTTAGTACGCTTTAGACCGAACACAGTTTGTTTTAGTACGCTCTGTATGTGTATAAAATCAC
>JAUYWG010000042.1:2155928-2168167 GCA_034779775.1 Enteromius afrohamiltoni
TCTGCCACCCGCAGTAGATTTTGATATTCTAGGTATTATCAAATGGCCAGAGTTTTGAGAACGCAGCAGACGTGGAGTCACTTTTGGTCAATCCTTCAGGAGGCTTGGAGTAATATATCAAGTCAATCTTTGAATCGGACGCTCAGATTAGTATTTTCTATGTATAAATTGTTTATGTATGTCTTTATAGTTTGGGTTGTCCCTTATCATTCCAAAATTTTAACACAAATTATAAAGGATACATGCCAGTATTGTCCTGAACCACACTTTTCTAGAGCATTTCCAAACTTTTGGAGGGCAGTGTACATTAACAGATAACAGATAACATCTGAAATAATACTTGACCAAATTATGAAAAAGTCTGGTGTGCCTCAAGGCTCGGTTATATGTCCTTTGATGTTTTCTAAACCAGATGTTCCCAGCCATGTTTCCAGGAGAAACCACATCAACGAGTATCTGCCGTACACTGATTGCATCCCTCTTATTTATTAGATATAATTACAGGAAATTACAATGAATACACTCAAATGTTGGATTTTTTAATTAATATTTTTAGGTGGCTAATAATAAAATAGGTTAATAATAATAAACAGGCTAATAATAAAAAGGTTCTGTGAGTTGCAGCTGATGTTCAGTTTGTGTGTGTGTGTGTGTGTGTGTGTGTGTGAATGTAATGTAGTGTTTTGACTACTTATATTTTCTTATACCTAAACATCACAATATTCCATGTAAAACTTCATTAGATGATAAAGTATTTTATACAATATGTGTTATGTTTTGCATATAATAATATTTTAGTATTATACAGTGTGATATTATAATTGTTAAAGGATGACCAGTTGATACTGATATTAGTGTTCATACTCTTTAATTAAAACAACAACAAAAAACTCTTTAATATTGTTAATGATGAAATTGCATTACAGTGATATTATTATTATATTTTATACGTGTCTACGTTATACATACAACTAAACTATTCAACCATACATGTATGTTCTGGTCTATATTATATTCATTCCTTCTATTATTTATGATCCAGATGTGTGCAGACTGCTTATGTGTGAAGTTTCTGTTGAGAGGAGATGAATTATTGTCTTGTCTCTGATGGACTCTATATTCAGGAGAAGATGAAAGGAAAAGTTTAGTATCAAATGCCAGTTTGCACAAAAACAGTTTTGTTTTAAACATCAAATTCAGTTAACACCAAATCTGAACTGTTCTTAAGACAAGGGCATCTTACTTTTTTGAAAACATTACCTTTTTGCTTTTTAAATGAAGTGGCTTGTTTTATTGAACCATCTACTGACAAACAAAGCTGAGCTTCTCCTCACAGTCTCTGTGTGTCCAAAGCTTTGTTTGTTTGTCCAGGGCTCCACAGCGAAGGTCTCCTGCAGGACACTGGGGCTGTTCGTTCTGATACCAGGCTGTGTAGTCAAGATCATCTCCACTGACCCAGAACCAATCCCCTGCAAGAAAACGCAGACCAGTCCACACATACTCTGTCTCAGCCGGAGAGATTTCCATTAAAGCAGAATTCATCCTTTCTGTTGTGCTCAGACTGGCCAGATC
Source organism: Enteromius afrohamiltoni (assembly GCA_034779775.1). NCBI lineage: Eukaryota > Metazoa > Chordata > Actinopteri > Cypriniformes > Cyprinidae > Enteromius > Enteromius afrohamiltoni. The sequence continues at coordinate 2,157,501 of JAUYWG010000042.1, forward strand.
AGTATAATACGTCCTGCAGTACTCCAGAGCTCCTTCCCAGGTCTCTTTCTGACTCACCAGAACAAACTCTGATATTTTCATACAGAAGAAAGCATACTTGGCAGTGCATTCTCCACCATGCAGTTTCTTATGGACTTTGTTTATGAAAGCACAGCTAACATTATTATCTGGTTGACCATCATCCCAGCTAACCTGAGTTGCATTTCTACCTCCAGACCACTTCCAGACTCCTGATTCTGTGTAGAGTCCAACCCAAGAATCATAATCTGCATATTTAAAAAATAGCTGTTCCTCGTCCTTACTGAAGTTGGAGAGGTCATGAAAGTAAGTTTTACAGTAGTTCTTTGCGGAATCCCAAGTCTTCTGCTGATTCACAAAGAAATGTTGTTTAATAAGACAAGAGGAGAGTCCACAGAGCTTCAAGATTAGGAGCAGAGCGAGTGTCGTCTTCATCTTCATCCACTGAAGAGTTTGTGATTGGAGTTGGGTACAGACCTGTGCATGATGACACTGACTCCCTCTTATTTAAACTAACATACAGCCAGTGGCAAATGAGTGGTGTGACCAATCACAGCACACCCTTACAGACAGAGCAAACCAAACCAATGAAAAGAAGAAAAAAAAACAACTACAGACAATGAAACATGGCATGAAACATGGATTTTACTTTACTTAAAACAAGTTAAACTGTTCTTTAAAGATTTTGTCACAATTTCATTGTGCTAAGTCAATTTATTTAATCCATTGAAACTGTCATTAGGGCTGGACAATTATCCAATATCAATATGTATTGCAATATTATTTTTCAGTAATGGTGATATGATTTTTAAACACATTTTCAGTATTTCAGTACATTTTCCCTACATTGATTTATTTTTGGTGTTTGACTTCATTGAATAAACTAGAGCACTGCAAGTGTTTTATATGATCTCTGAAAATATTCCAAAATGTTGAGAGAAGGTTTTATAGATTGGCAAATACAATTTTATCTGTTGTGGGTGTTCTTGGCAGTTGTTTTAAATAGTATTCATAGCAATATACGAATCATATTGTATCGACAGAAATTAAGAACTATTCTGTAATATACATTTTGGCCATATCATCCAGCCCTAGCTGTGTAACGTAAGTGGCTGTTGGTGCTTAAAACTAGCATCTAAAGAAACAGAAAATAATTTGCCTTAGAGGATAATGGAGCAGAATGCAAACATGTAATGCAAAAATTCACTGCTAAGTAAATGTACAGATGCTAAACTCTCAGCCAGTGGCTCAGTCTGCTGCCTAAATATTTAAAAAATAACTACAATATTTACATTTACCTTTATCTATCCCTGTAGCCAGAGCAACTTACAAACAACAATAATAAAAGCAGAAGGAATTCGACAAGTCTAACAGCGATACAGAGCAGAAGTATAAATACATTACTCACAGGATACTATTTGCCACAGCAACAGCAGGTTGTACCCAAATTTAACATCTAAAATGTATATATACAAAAAGGACTGAATATGTGAAATAGTAACTTATGGAGGATTATTGGCTTGCAGACTTGAGTTTGAAATTATGCAAATGTTATAGGCAAAAGCTGAAATAAAATAGCATTCAGATTTGCATTACATTTACATTTGGGTAACATCATGTGTTACTGTGACTAGAACTATGACAACTGCATTATTATAATAGTAATAATACAGTAACTGAAGTGATTTACATTAAGGTGTCATTTGTTAACATTAGTTAATGTATTGACCCTCTGATGCATCATGGTCACTACAGTGGACAGCTATTTTGCACCAGTTAGGATATAACATCATGTCCCAAACACCAGCTGGCGAACCCCTAAAGTGTTGTCTTGTGACAAAGTACCAGACTGTGGAGGATCCATGTGCAGCTTTATTAACAAACATAGTCAAACAGGCAGGGTCAGAAACCAGCAGACAGAGCAAGGTATGCAAGGCAGAATTGTAGTCGATAACACACAGGTGAGGTCTAGCTTAAATGGTAACAGCAAGGCAGTAAATACAGAAAACGCTCAGAAATGATCACCTAGGCAATTAGTCATAAGCCAAATAACATACAAATAGCACCCTGTATGAGAAAAATATAGCTATCAATTAATAATTAATAGTAGTTCATGAGAATTATGGTTTAGGGAGAAAAAGCTGTGTTGGCATCAAAAAGTGATTTATAGAGCAGCATGGAAAATGAAGATTTGACAGCAACATCTTGACATAGCGACTTAAACATGTGTTGAGATATACACACAAATACACAAAAAAGACAGAAAGAGAGAAAAGAAAAGAGAGAAAACAAAAGCACGAACAAAACCTAACAAGATTAGTTTCGCCGCAGATTCAAAGAGAAATGTCCACTGAGTGGCGCTAAGACACAGGATCAGAATGTGAGCTCTGTTGATATAGGTAGGTATGTATTGCTGTGTTCTTATTACAATTTATTGTTTTGAAGTCATAAAATTATATTCTTCAAGTAATTGTGCAAAAATGACGCTTTATTAATCAAAATTCTGTAAATGTGTGTGAAAAGTAATTAAAGATGTCAGAGTTTTTACTGTCTCTAAAGTTCATTTCTTTGGGAAACTGTATTGATATGTACTTATTGGTGTGTATTTTGTGTCTACCTAAAAAGTGCACCCAGGTAAGTTTATGCTATAGGACCAGGTAGGGTAGTTGATGTACAATTACTAAAAATCACTGTAGGCTATTAATATGTGAATATCTAGATGTGCACAGATTGCTCATAGCAGGGTTGGGATCAGTGGAAATTGGAATTGGAATTAAACAACAATTAAAGGAAACAGAACTGGAATTTAATTGGAATTACAGGAAGATCAACTCTATTTCATACATTTCTTGATATTTGTAAATCAACATAAATAAAGTTCTAATGTATGTCTTTAAATGCAATGACAAATAAATGCTCAGCAATAAACAGAATTCAGTGGAATTCTTCCTGAATTTAATTCCACTTCCTGTAATTCCAATTCAATTCCAATTCCATGTAGTTCCAATTTCATTCCAGGAAGTGAATTTGCCCCAACCCTGGCTCATAGGTAAAGTTTCTGTCGTATGGAGGTGAACTGAATACACAATCTGTCACTGTAGATTCAGTAAAACTAGAATTTGAGAGACCACTAACACACATTCATAAATGTCAATTATCTTAATCTCCTATTTTTGTACAAAGAGTGTTATTATTGTTATATTTTGGAGCTTCATATATAAATTATATATATATATATATTTGTTGTTGTGGTAATTGTCATATACTGTCATGCTTGCCATCTCAGTACAGATTCACAGATGTTGCGAGAAGAACAGGATGCACTGGATGGTCTTAAATCACTACTACAGACGATACAAAAAAGAAATAAACTCATACAACCAACTCATCAATGTACATTATCATTGTTTTCAGTCCTCAGTGTACTCAGTAAATATCTGATGCTAAGTACCATCTTTATGCAGATGCTGTTTACTGCTGCATCAGCCTCACAAGCACTGGAGGAGGAAAAATAGAATATGTTGCAAGTACCTGAGCATCCAATTTCATGGTCAGTTATCTTTTAAAATTCATATTGATAAATTGCTCTTAAAACTAAAGCTGTGGTTGCAATTATCATACACATCATTGTACTTTATGAAGGCTAAGTTAGCATCATTGTTTACTGGCAGAAGTTTTAATTGGTTTTGTTTTATTTATAAGCCTATTAGGGTGTTGTTGCAAGGCGGTCCTCTGTGGTGCTGCCCAACCGCCATCAGTGGGAACCTTCACCCGAGTATTAGTTCCCACCCGGACCTCTTTTCAGTACTGCCTTGCCTTTTGTCTTCCTCTGTGTATATTTGTGACTGTTTTGTGTGTCTGCTTGAGCCTAGTTAATAAACGGCTTGAAAATGGATCCACCGACATCAGAGCCTCAATTGCCACAGGTGTAACTTCATCTTATTTGTCTCTGAGCTTTTATAAATCAAAGGTACACTACAAACTATGTTCAAATGATCAGTTATATTTTAATGTCCCTCGGGTTTGAACATAGCAAAGAAAAAGGTGTAGGGTATTAGCACATCAAGGGAAATGGCTATAAATAATTACAATTAATTATGATTAATTATAATTATTTGTTTCAGATGCCAGTAGTAACTGTAGCAAAATTACATTGCCATCAACTAATCTGTTCGTTCAGCGAATGTATGTTCATATAAACTCTAAGAACGGATATTTTTTATTGGCTACAGAAAAATACGTTTTTACAGTATCATTGCATTAGAGCATGTAGCATGGGTCAAAATCATAAAGGGACATTAATTTGCAAGGTAGAACCAGAAACTCATGTAATTTGTGCAAAAGTTCTATTAACTCGATGTTAACTCAAATAACTAAATACACTCACACAAAAGGGACAGTGCAAAGAAGGCTTAAGGGTAAGCCATTAGGAAAAGCCAAAATTTACGTTATGAAAATAGAATCAGTTGACCACCTGTAAAACCATCAGTGCCATTCATAACGGGTTCTATAACTAATACTAAACCTCTGTTCCCTTTCAGTCAGTCACTCTGACGTCACGTCGGTGACCGACGAATAGGAATCTCGCTTCGACATGCCAAAACAACTCTGCGTGTATGCAAACACGCCAATGATTTTCACTGGCATACGCTGATTAGGATCAGCTGAACCCAGTCGCCTTGCAAGTATAAGTAGGTCAGACGATCTAGCGTTCATTAGCTTTTCGCTTCAGAGCCGAGCAGTTCATGCGAACGCTTCAGAAGCCATTTCTATTCTGCGAGCGACGGTGGTTCCAGTCAAGTGGCGGTAACATTTGTAGTGCACTATCTGCATTTGTTTACCGAGCGGCCATCTTCCATGTTTGCTTCAGCCTTTCACAAAAGAGTAAAGCTAAAAGAGTATTCACAGGTGGTATGTATTTTTAAAGACGCTTCCTTTAACGAGGAATGTCATACCATCAGTGTGTTGTTGGATGTGGCCGTTTCCTGGCGTCAGCGGACAGTCACAAATGCTGTTTACATGCCTGGGCATTGAGCATGCTCAAGCGGCGTTCGTGGATAGTTCATGTTGCTTCATCTCGAAATTGCGAATAAGGCTTACTTACATGACGCATTCTGGGGCTCGCACTGGCACTGTCCGCGGAGCTTCCGGTTCTGGAGGAGAGAGGGCTAGCCTTACAGTAACAGTCGGGAACTCTCCTCGGAGAGCGCCTCCTGTCGCCCGCACTCCGACACTGTGGAGTCTCCATTTGGGCAGCCTGATTAACCTAAAATGGTGTCAGATGTCACTTTTTAAGCTCCCCTGATGATAAGATGTCGGTTACTGCATCGGAAGTAGAGTACGGTTCTGGAAATGAAGCATTCGGTTTTGGAGCAGTGTCCGATGGACACTCAATCATACTGGATACTGATTCAGAACTGGTCGCTATGCTTTCCCGGGCCGCCAAGGGGATTGGGATTAAGTGGAACCCTGCACAGCGTCCTGACCCTCCGAGGCAGGATGATTGGTACTGAGGTGTGCCCCGTACTGAGGTACGGAGGCCCACTTTGGTGCCTTTCTTCCTGGAGGAGCATGATGAGCCTACTTGGTCATGGAAGGCACTTTTTACTGCCAGGAAGCGATCAAGTGGTTCATCCTCCTTCACCACCCTTGACGGTGGCGTAGCGACGGGCTACACAGGGGTCCCCCAGATAGAGAGCTCTGTTGCGATGCAACTGTGTCTGCAGGCTCTACCTTCTGGCAGGGTAACCCGTCGCTTCCCTCCCGGGCCTGTAGGCATTCATCGATGATGATGCTTATAAAGCCTGAGGAGAGGCTGCGTCTTCCATACACGCTGAGCCTCAGCCTGCTCGTCGCCGAGGGTGGCCCCTGCTGTCACCCTCTGCTCCTCCGCCGCCAGTGCAGCAGCTGCGTCCAGGAGCCGACAGCCGGGCTCCCGTCCAGCCCGTCCAGGCCCCTGCAGGAATACAGGAGTGCCCTTAGAACAGGTCTCCATGTATGCTGTGGTATTCACAGATGCCTCCACCACAGGATGGGACACCACGTACAACGGGCATGCAGTCTCAGGGGTTAGGACAGAACCCCATCTGCATTGGCACGTTAATTGCCTCGAGTTGCTAGCAGTTCTTCTAGCTCTGGGTCACCTCAAAGAGCACCTTCAGGGCTGTCACATTCTGGTCCGCACGGACAATACATCGACCGTTGCGTACATCAACCATCAAGGTGGTCTGCGCTCCCGTCGTATGTCGCAGCTCGCCCGCCACCTCCTTCTATGGAGTCAGAAGTATCTGAGGTCGCTTCACGCCATTCACATTCCAGTTGTTTACAATCAGACAGCCGACGAGCTGTGTCGAGCTCAGGTGCTCCCTGGAGAATGGAGACTCCATCCCCTGACGGTCCAGCTGATTTGGGAAAAGATTGGCGTGGCCTGTCCAGAGACCTCTCATTGCCAGTTGTTTTATGCTCTGACCAAGGGAACCTTAGGCAGAGATGCCCTGGCTCACAGCTGGCCTCAGGGGTTGCACAAATATGCATTCCCCCAGTGAGCCTTTTAACACAGTTTCTGTGCAAGGTCAGGGAAGACGAGGAGCAGGTCTTGCTGGTAGCCCCTTATTGGCCCACCAGGACTTGGTTGCCCGAGCTCCTCGTCACAGCCCCTCCTTGGCCGATTCCTCTGAGGAAGGATCTTCTGACTCAGAGACGGGGCACCCTATGGCACCCGCGCCCAGATTTGTGGAAACTCCACGTCTGGACCCTGGACGGTTTTAAGTGGCCTACCTCAAGGGGTAGTTGACACTATTTCTTCTGTGAGAGCGCCTTCTACAAGAGCTGCCTACGCTTTAAAGTGGAACCTTTTCGTCGTTTGTTGCTCTTCTCGAAGAGAAGACCTCCCTTCACTCTTAAAGTCTATGTGGCTTTGGTTGAATCCTCCTCTGCCCTCTTCTATACCCTCTTGGGATCTCTCTCTTGTGCTCAGAGCATTGAGAGAGGATCCCCTTGAGCCTTTGCCAGTAGTCGAGTTGAGGTTTTTATAAATGAAAACGCTTCTCCTGATCGCATTGGCCTCCATCAAGAGGGTAGGGGACCTGCAGGCATATTCGGTTGATGATTCGTGCCTTGAGTTTGGACCAGAGGATTCTCAGGTAAACCTGAGACCTCGGCCCGGCTATGTGCCCAAGGTTCCTTCCACTCCCTTTAGAGACCAGGTAGTGAACCTCCAAGCTCTGCCCTCAGAGGAGGCAGACCCAACCTTACTGTTGCTGTGTCCCGTTCGAGCATTACGTAGATGTTACATAGATCGGACACAGAGCTTCAGGACCTTAGACCAGCTCTTTGTTTGTCACGGAGGTCGGTAGAAGGGGAATGCTGTCTCTAAGCAGAGGATGGCCCACTGGATAGTGGATGCCATCACCCTGGCATACCCTGGATGTGGCAGGGCATCTGACGCTAGGCCCTCGAGGTGATGTATTCTTGTGAACCACTAGAGGGCTGGGAACCCCTGAGTGTAACCCTGAGCATATCAGGTGGTATAGGGAAGAACTACCTTCCCCAGTTCTGAGAGTACAATCTCTTCCTATTTCCATATGCATTTAATTATTTCTTGATATATGTTAGTTGTGTCTTACTTTTGAAAGAAAAAGACTTCCACACATCCTACTCTGTAGATGTCCCAGTGTCCAGTTACTTATAGTGTGGTACTGGTCCATGTGCAGAGTCTACCTTCCTACAGACCAAACACAGGGGGTTGGTGACTCTCACATGGGGCTGGAAGGGACAGTCTCTATGACGCTTTGGTAGGGATCCCTATTCGTCGGTCACCGACGTGACATCAGGGTGACCGACTGAAAGGGAACGTCTCGGTTACGTATTGTAACCCTCGTTCCCTGAAGAAGGGAACGGAGACGTCACATCCCGTCACCATAGGGGCTGTACCGCCGCTAGCGTAACACCTGCTCGGCTCCTCAGCGAAGACCTAATGAACGCTAGATCGGCTGACCTACTTATACTCGCGCTGCGATGGGGTTCAGCTGATCCTAATCAGCGTATGCCAATGAAAATCATTGGCATGTTTGCATACACGCAGAGTTGTTTTGGCATCTCGAAGCGAGATTCCTATTCGTTGGTCACCGATGTGACGTCTCTGTTCCCTTCTTCAGGGAATGAGGTTTACAATACATAACCGAGATGTGACGGGGAATTCCCCAGGAGATCAGCGTCTCCCTGGAAACACATCAGGAGCAGCTGGAGCTTGTCAACACGGGCACGGTTTGGGTGATATTAAAGAGAGACAAAGGCGCTATCTCCAGATGCACACATACACACACTATAAGTCCTTATACAATCTAACATGTTTAAAATTGAACTAGAAATTAGGTGCTGGGCGTCCGGCCAGAGGAGAACTGGACCCAGCTAAGCCTGTTTCTCCCAAGGTTTTTATCCCCATTCTGTCTCCTCTGGCTTGCTTAGTTGGGGACACCTGATTTCCAGTAACTATCGTCATCTTGACTACAGAGACCTTTTCTGCAATTTATAAGTAAATAGTTTAATCTTGTCATTATACATTACCATCTGTTCTTCTATTTGATAATGTTCAGTGCTTTGCTACAATCTGTATTGTTAAAAGCGCTATATAAATAAAAGTGACTTGACTTGACTCGACTCCATTACACATTACACCTGTTCCTTGAAACCACTACCCCATTACTCAGTATAAATACAGCTATCTCACCTTCAGTCAGTCACAAAGTTTTGTATTGCCCCGGCTACATCTCTGAGCATTTCCTTCCTTGTTTTCTGGTTTCACGTGTTTTGACTTGGACTGTTTATGACTGTATGATTGTTCGCTGCCTGTTTCTGATCCTCTGCTCTGTTTACTGTTTATGCCTCTGGATTTCCTACATTGCTCTGTCTGCTGGTGTTTTGACCCTGTCTGCCTGATCTGAATAAAGATGTTTTGAATGGATCTGCACGCCCCCATCTCCTCCGTTACATCAATTAAATCCATGAATTTTGTGGATGTGTGGAGGCTATTGAACCCCACTGGTAGGAATTAATTTTTTTTCTCTCATACACATAAATCCTACTCTTGGATCGACTACTTCATTATTGACTCCAAACTTATACAGGTTTGTTCAATAAAAAAAACCCATAACATTTTAATCTTGGATCATAGCCCGGTTTTGTTGAGTTTAAGTTTAACTTTACCAAAGGTTCAATATGGTGTTTAATCCTTCTTTTTCCTCCTTTTTTGACTGATCGGTTGAACCAATTCTTAAGGAAGTATCAGACTCCCCAGTGTCTGTAGGTAAACTTGGAAAGTGGTTATGAGAGGACATAAGTTTTTCATCAGTCTAAAGCAAAATCTGATCTCACTGCGATTTTAAATTAAAATATGTATATAAGTCAGTTATGAGTGATCAGGTCTCTAATTGAAGCTTAAGCTAATTGAAGATTATCTGTATAAATCTTTTGATCTCTCGCAGGCACACTTTTTTCGCTGCCTTCAGGTGCGCCATTTTATCAAGCACACTATTCCACAGTTTCAGAAACTACCTTTAGATTATGACTTATACAGGCTTTTGAGACAGTCATCTTTGGAAAAACACTTGGTGTCCAAATTTATATCTATGTTTGTCTTTTACTCTTCAGTCTCTACAGCTCATCTTAAGGATCATCTTAAAATCTTATTAATGATCAGTTTATCATTTTTTAAAATTATTATGTTATTTACAAATCAGTTTAGGAGTTGTCAGTGTTTAATAAGACCATTTAGAAAGTAAATGATTAATAAATTATGTAAATTTGCATTAATAAATATAATTTAGACACATGATAATAGTTTTTCATTGTGTTAATAAATGCTTTATTATTAGGAACACATGTTCCTGCTGTAAGTCATGATTAAGTCAGGTAGTTATAAATCATTCAGTAGTTCCCAGACGTCTGTTTTTGTGAGCTCATCTAAAGTGAGGACTATTTATAGCTTGTAAAGCATTTATAAAGCAGATGTAAAGGCTCATTTATATTCTAAACAGCAGTTAAACAAACACAGACATATTTTTTCAAGATGTAATTGTACAACTGTACACTTGATAAATGAAAAACAAACCTTTAATTTCATAGAAAAAAATAAAGTGTACAGTTTTATATTTTTTTGCATCTTGAAATGAATAGTTCTGTATACAAACTGCTCTGACACATCCATCCTGACTAGGTAAAAGATATACTACCCTGCCTTTGGGCCAGAATGCTCTTGGAAGCTGAGAATTAATAACACAAAAGCAGACTCATTTATATTAGGATGTTCTCTATTCAGTTTTTTTTGACAAAGACTATAATAATGTCAAATAAAAGATGCCCAAAACTTGTCAACAAGGACCTGACTGTGGATTTAACAATTGTAAAGTTTTTAATATATACAGGGGTTAGTCTGTAGTTTTATTTCCATCTGAATCCAGAATGTCAGTGTTTTCTCCCACCATCCCCAGCCAAGTTACCATGGTCCTGTTGTAATTTAATTGCTGTCCGAATCCACATTTCTAAAAAGAAATTGATTCAAAATTAACTGTTTAAATGTCACGGAAGCAGACAGGAGATGAATGATCGAGGTTAGTCCCAGTGTAGCGTGACGGAATACTCAGACGCGGAGA
>JAUYWG010000042.1:2168267-2179696 GCA_034779775.1 Enteromius afrohamiltoni
GTGTGTGTGCTGAACTATTTAAGGCAAATAACAAACAGGACATTAGGTCTTTTCTCTGAAAGCAGAATGACCTCCACCCGGTTACACTTTGTGTGTGACCGAGTGCTTTTTTGGGATCATCAGGTATGCATTTCTATTTAAATTGGAACTGAATGTAATTCTCATTCTCTAAATTATGTAATTGGTTTGGGTATGCATTCTTTTAAATTGAAACTGAATTGAATTTTGATGTAAATTGGATTAATATTCTTTTTTGATTCATTGAAGTTATGCATTCTTTCAAACTGAAACTGGAAATTGAAATTGGATTTTGCATTGCTTAATTATGTGATTGGCCTTCTTTAATTTAATTGTAATAAAAAATGTAATTGATTTAAAATAATTTTACCTGATGAATAAATTATTTTTTGATTCATTCTAGACTGCTGTCTGCCTAAAGGGTTGCCAGTGCCGTCGAAATCCCTTGTGGGTCCAAGCCCACTGTCTCACGGCGAGAGGAGCCGTGTTTAACACCTTCAAGGCCGGTTTCATCGCCAGGAGAGTGGTAATTTATTTTGACGGTTCTGGATCCTTAACTACCAAATTATTTGGCGGAAGCACAGTGGGAGGACTTCATGGCGTCTAGTTTAGTAGACTTCATGGCGTCTAGTAGACCTCCAGTGCCCATTGAATTCAACGTCCCTTGCCCTGATTTACCAGAGCCATGTGATGTTTCAGATTTGCTGTGGCCCCAGCCACCTGATCCCGTGAGTGACGTTAATGTTTATTTAAATACAAACACAAAATACTGTGTAAAAAATATATTAAAATACAAATACAAATACAAACAGTGCTTTGTATTTTGAAAATACAAAATACAAAAATTGGCCATCAAGTGCAGGCATCCCTATTAGGCTGAAATATATCTGGACATATTCTAAATGCAAAACAAAAACATTTAAATGTGTACTACTGATTATGAATTATGATTATGACTTCCCTGCCCTGCAAAGTACAACTGAACCAAGTACATCACACTATATTATTTATTCATTCATTCATGCTTCTTCATCCACCCCAACGTTCCAATAATTCCTGCTTCCCCACTAAACACTGCAAGGATTTATTTGCTCATCTAAATGACCCAGGCCTCTGTAAATGATTTTGAAAAGTTTAATTGATTCACACTTTATATCGCCGCTGCCTGTAACGCTCAAACACAGGACTCAGAGGACAAGGTAAGTTCACAGTAAAAGGTGTGTATTTTGAATGCTCCTGCAGCATGAAGAGAGACAGGATCTGGACTCGGATACAGTTCCACTGGCCATGATTCAGAAATTGGATTGGCTCTACGAGCCGTGATTCGGATGCGCCATTATTTCGTGATGCTCAGGGAGGCACTCTTGCAGCTCAGACTCTGGAGCTGGACTTGGGATCTGGACTCGGATACAGTTCCACTGGCTGTGATTCAGAAACTGGAGCGGGGATTGGCTCTACGGGCCATGATTCGAAACCAGGATTCAGGGACAGCTCCTCTAGCCATAATTCTGGAAATGGACCTAGAGGCTGTAAACAGGAATCCGCATGGAATGGAATCAGCCCCCCTGGCCGTGACTGTGGAACGGAGTCAACGGGGAACTGGGTTGGCTTTCCTAGCCGTAAATAAGGAACGGGATTCAGGACCGGATCTCCTGGCCATAAATCAGGAACTGGATTTGGGATCGGCCCTACTGGCCGTGATTCAGGAACTGGAATCAGGATCAGCTCTCCTGGCCAAGATTCTGGAACTCGGGGAGCGGGATCGGTATCATCTCTCCAGGCCGAGGCTCTGGAACTGGATTCAGTAACAAATTTGGGCTATCGCAAGGCTCTTTTTGCCCACCTCACTAATTGCATGGCAGGGTCGAGAATTTTAGTTCCCAAGTTGTTGGGTTGGGGAACTGATACTCCTGGCCGGGACTCTGAAAGCAGATTCGGGAATGGTTCTACTGGCTGACCCCTTGGGACTGGAAACGAGAATGGTTTTACTGGCTGTGGTTTAGGCCCTACTGTTTGTATGGAACCTCCCAGCCATAAGGCCTGGTCCATGACCTGGATGAGTGAGCCTAGGTTATTGTTGAGGGAAACCTGCTGGACGAGAGCCTCATCCAGCCCCAACCAAAATAGCCTGGTTCTAGGCTAGTATACAAGGTGAGTATTCAAGGCAGGTATGTTGCGGTTCGCTTACATCATGTCAATCCAAGGATCAAGATGTTCGGTGCAGTCAGCCATCCAGATTTTAAGAACTCAGAAATGGCAGTAGGTAACACAGGACACAAGGTAGTATGAGCACTCCAGCTCAGCCGTCAACTGACTAGTGTGAGAGTTTTTTAACCAGTGCAGGTGATTAGTCTCAGGTGTTAATCGTTAATCATAAGGTTAATCATAATTGGTGACTGAGAATGTTTGCTAGTTACACGAAAGAGATAGAGACGGCGTGACACTGCCTAAGATATATAAAGTTCTGTCATATAATCCAGATCTAACATGCAGTAATGTTTTAAACACATTTGACTAGCTAGTTATAAATATATAAAAACTGGTTGGCTAACAGGCAGCTAACGGCTAATGCTAGTTTTCTCCTACACGTGTTGGTGCTTTTTTATTCTTTCATGTTTACTGAAGGTAAATCTGAATGATGCACCATTTTACCTTTAATCAATAAGGAATTGATCATGATGACACCCTTAGTTTAATGCAGAAAACTGAGAAATGCTGACTCTGAAGCCGGCAGTTCACGTATTAAATTAAATACATTTATTTAAAATACTGCCCATCCCTGGTCACTCGCTGGGGTCATGGAACCTTCTCCAAGTCCTGAATTGGCCATGGAGGCTGTTGAACTGCCTGCTCAATCTCCAAAGGCGCTATCGGGTTACCCCAAGATGGCTTTGTTACTGTCTGGCCAGCCCAGGAGGGCTGTGCTGCCATCCACACTGCCAGGGAGGAGGGCTCAGTCACGCTCTGGCCGGCCCAGGAGGGCTGTGCCGCTATCCGCTCCACCCTGGAGGGAGGTCTCGCCTACTGGTTGGCCCAGGAGGGCACTTTCACTACCTGTTCGGCCCAGGAGGGCGTTAGCAGTGACTGTTCAGACCAGAAGGGCACTGTCATTGTCTGGTGAGCCCAGGAGAACCTCTCCGCCGCTTGGCTTCGCCTTGGAGGGCAGTGTTACAGACTGTTCGGACCAGGAGGTCTTGGTCTTTGTCTGCATTGCCCCGGAGGGCACTGCAATCGTCTGCCCCGCCCTGGAGGACATTGCCTCCATTGATTCCGCCCAGGTGGGCGCCTTAACCGCCTGCTCCAGCCTAGAAGACAACTGCGACGTCATGGACGTCTGCCCAAGTGGTCATCCCCACCATCGGCCTCGCCCCTGGAGGGTGTTCCCGCCAACTGGTCAGCCCAGATGGTCATCCCCACCATCGGCTCCGCCCTGGAGGGCGTATGAACTGTCAGGTCAGCTCAGGAGAGCATTCCCGGTCCCCAGTAAGCCCAGGTGGGCTGTTCCACCCTCTGCTCCTCCCTTAAGACTTTTTCATTGTTTTTCTTGCATCTGGAAGCCGCGCCTCGGGGAGGGGTATGTTGTCATTAGTCCCATGTGCTTTACCTTGTAGTGTTTGATCCTCAGCCAACCGTGTCTGTCCAGGTGTCTCGTATTAGTCGCTGTATAAATTCACTCCCCATGTCTTGATTGTTTTGTCGGATGTTAACGTTTCATGTGTGTTGTACAGCTCTGCATAGCTTATGTTTAGTTCTTCGTTTCTTGACGGTTCAATAAATGTTCAGTTTGATGAGATTTCAGCCTCCGAGTTCTCCGTATCCATGAAGCAACACAAGCGCGAGTCAGAACAGCACGCAATCGTTACAGTAACAACATATTAGGTTTTACTGTTTTAAGTAAAATTTACAGTTAAATACCGTAATTTCATTAACTGATATAATGTTAATTTACGAACCCATTAAAGAACTAAAATCTGTTTTGTACCTATGAAATACACTGATAATCACCAAATGCAGGTGGTGATGAGAAAGTCATATGATGAACTAAAGCCAATTACAAGCTTTTAAATATAAACATGTATAGAAGGTGCTCAGTGTCATTTACACAAACACTAAACACCATCATGACCATCACTCATTGAACTGAAACATTAATTTAACAACATTACATGTAACATACAACCCTCATAAACATAACTGATAAGAAAAACCTAGGAAGAAAAAAAGTTACTTAAAAGAAAACATAAAATTGAAACAAAATTTGAAATGCAGGAAATTCTGGGAATGTCACTTTACCGTTTTTCCCTGTAAACTTGACAGACATTTACCATTAATCATTTAACAGGTTTTTACCATAGCATTTAAAAAAAAAATACAGTGTAGATATATTAAACTGTTTAAGCTAATATGAAATGCACTGATAACCAATTACCCATGTTTTATTAAATATTAGCTTTGCAAATCCTATAATGAATCTTTAATGCTAAAAGTGTTGAAGATCACTGTAAAAGCGATGAGTAAAGCTGAAACAGTCTTTCTGTGTATTATCTGCTGTAGGTCTGATCTGAACTGAACACAGACTTTCAGAATAGCTAACCGCCTCTGCTGCTCAGAAACAGACACATAAATGCCACCGGCCATGTCTAAACTCTCCCATTAAGGTCAAAAACCAAAAAGACTGAGCTGATGTATCAACACTGTCACTCTTGATATTATTTACGAATGATGAGAACTACAATGCATTTTCTCTGTAACTATTATGCCTGCCTGAAGATATTTGTGTATTCAAATATTACAAACATGAATGATTTCTGATAATTTCTTATGACTTCTTAAACCTGAATACCATGTACAGTAGCAGAAACATACTATATGGATACAAGTAATATTATATCACTGATGCAAAAAAAAATCCTTCTGTCATCTTTATGATGCCATCGCTTGCGGAGAAATGAAAATGAAGATAATTTTAGAGCAAATGTATTGCACTGACCAATGTATGGAGTGTGTACAGAGCATTTGTGTTGTGTAGTCATCCATTATAAGATATTTTTCTGCGTAGGCATATTTTTAAATATTCAATAAAATCCATCTGTCTATTATTGAACAGAAGGGAGAGCAGGACTGAACAGCTACGTGTAAATTATTTTTGTTTTCAGGCCTCTGGTGTCATTTAATCATTTTACATAGTGACGGTTAATTTTCTTGGCTTCTAGGTAAAACATCTCATGTAAGACAGGAGAAGATTAATTGCATCTGAACAGCATTTTCGCCTGCTCCCATGACCAGCTCAGCCTCAGGAGATGGAAGAAAAACAGTGTGAAAGTGTGTACGCCTTATGGTTGACATGTAGGCCAATCATCTCATCAATTGCAATGACGATGCCATGGCACGCACTGTACAACTATCTGGAAGTCCAGAAATAATAATTCTGAAATTAACTTCTCAGATATAACGTTCTTCAATATTAAATATCTTAAAATCTTTTCCTAGTAGTTTAGAGATGTTGTTGTGAAAGTAAGACTGGCTTGGATCGTTGTAGTACTACACAATACACATCTCAGCAAATCTGGATCTCCGGCTTTTCACATGAGTCTCCAAGTTGGAAACTCCTGCATGGTATTCCCTGGGTCTTTTCCAAGTAGGAAGTTGGAATTTCCAACTTTGGGTTGGATGACACTTTCTTTTTTGCAGCAGCTGGTTCTTTCACTCCATTTACCCAAATTATCTGCATAAATAAACAAAATTATAATTTAGAAACAAGAGTGCAATATTTTTTTCAGAAGTATAAGGCTCTCATCTGGTTGCCTGAGAGAGAAACAGGATAAATTCTCTAAATGAGGGCAGCTGAATCACAGGTAATGCTACTAATGTAATGTAACATAACAGCGTAGATCTAATGATTTCAAAATTATCTTTCTAAATGTTCACAAATTCATTTTTAATTTATTCATATATTTTAATCATTGGACACTCTCCTGAATTTGATTTGATTTTATTTTTTTCTGCTGTTTTTACAGGTGTAACACTATGACATTCATGACACGCAAAAACTCGCTTACATTATTACTATGAAATGTCTCTGAATTTCAGTATATTGTTTTGCATATAATGAGATGACATACTCAACAATCCCCTGTCTTTCGAAGATACGGCTAGAAAAAAATCAACCAATTTCAGTCTGAATCTGAATTTCCTTTTAATAATGCCAATTCCAAAAACTTTCACACAAATATATCTGAATAAACATAATTTTGCCCATATCTGGAGGGCATAATAACACTTTTTGACATCTGTGTTTACATCCACTTATGCTAATTTTCTCTCATGTAATCAAACTGTAACGTAGAATGAACTTTGCTTCTCAGCAGGAAAGAGGAATCACGGAGGTAGAGATAAGCTTAAGATGAATATTTAATAAAACAGAATGAAAAAACAAAGGAAAGCTGACGAAAGTACAAAATCAACATACAGGACATTACTTTAACGACAGACACTTGCCACAAGACAGGGCATGAAACAAATACAAGGATTAATCAAGACAAGACATGAAACACCTGGAGAAACATGGCTGGGAAAGGATGAACATAATGACTGGGCGGAGTTACAAATGAGGTAGACATACGTGGAGAATGACATAATACAGTCCGTGATGGCCCAAGGCGGGTCAGGCTTTTCAATGGCAGACCATGATGGATCAGGCAAAAGAAGATCAGGATCCTCAGGAGACCATGGCGGATCAGACCATGGCGGATCAGGATCCTCGGCAGGCCATGACGGATCAGGATCATTGGCAGGCTCTTGCGGATCTGGCCATGGCGGATCAGGGTGCTCGGCAGGCCATAGCGGATCAAGATCACTGGCAGGTTCTGGTGGGTCAGGCCATGGTGGATCGATCCCTGAACCCCCCTCCGAAAAAAATCTTGGGGAGGTCTCCTGCCTGTACCGACCCTGAGTCATCTGGTGTTTCTGAGGAAGGATGGTCTGGGGACCACTCTGGACTGGTCTTGGGGTCGATACCCGATAACGGCACTCCTGGCCACGAAACCCTAACCGATTTATTACACAGCTCCTTGGACCTTGATTAGGGGCTGTCACACGACTGATGCGGACTGGGACCCACAAGAATTTCATATGGCACTCCTGGCCACTAAACTGAAACCGGCATGTCACATGGCTCCTCAGACCTTGATTCGGGGCTGATGCCCAACTGATGCAGACTGGGAACTGCAAAGATTTCAAACGGCACTCCTGGCCATGAAAACGGCATGTTACATGGCTCTTCGGACCGTGATTCAGGACTGCATGTGTTGGATAAAAAAGTTCTGTACTTTGGTGGTGAATTGGTAACGGGATGTGGCCAAAATCCCGCCCATGCCCAGAATGTCATCAGCGTGAGGAAAAATGCTGATCTCCATGTAACGCCAAGTTCCGCGTCCTGAAGAAAGCAGGCTCCCTCCCAGAAAAGCCGCACAATTTCAAGATCACAAGCTCCACAAGCTAACCCACTAATGCCATCTCCTAAATTTGATTTAAAATAAATTTGATTTAAAATAAAATGAAGTAGCGACTTTTCTTCTCAGCGGGACAGAGGATTCATCAAGACAAGACATGAAACACCTGGAGAAACACGGCTGGAGAAGAATGAACATAATGACAGGGGGAATTACAAATGAGGTAGACACATATGGAGAATGACATGAAAACAAAAACACAAAGCACATGGAAGAAAATCAAAACATAAACACAAGGGACACCACTTTTTGCTTTTTTTCCCTCTCTCTCAGGGGCTGTCTAACACCATAAATCTGTCAGATTTTGTTTACAGCAAGTACTTCTATATCGACACTGGAAAATCTCATTAGAAAACCATGTCAGGGATAAAATGTGTTTTCATTTTTAATTTAACTGAAAACACAGTGAACTGTGGTTTCCTCCAAGTGTTCCTTGACCACCCATCCAAAACTTTTCCTAGAGGAACACTGTCCTGCAAGCAAACCATCCAAAAACAGCAGTCCTTCTGGTGACTCAGTGTCTGAATTCCCTCATTTGTTTTCATTCACTCCTTTAAGTGAACTGAATGAGTGGACTGATGTAGGGAATAGTGAATGAGAGTACGGATGGATCTTTCTTGACACATCTTTGGAGGGTAGGTTTGTTGAGAGAGAGCAATTAGCAAAAGTGCTAATGGCTAATGGCCAAAAGTTGATGGCCATATGTAAATATAATGCCAGGACTTTGGTCTTTTAGTACACACAAAACTGGACCTCGTTGGTGACACAGAGTCATAGGGGCATTAATCGATTGTACTATAAAGAAAGGTATGCAAGGTACAACTTCTGAAGAGTCTGGAGTACTGTGGCAAAAAAACAGGAAATGGATACAAAAAAACATTTCCAGTCCATTAAGTATCCCTTGGAGTACAGGAATCAATACTCATAAAATAAAAAGAGGATCACTCCGCTGTGACCTGATGTCCTCAAGTTACTGTCCAAGAAGAAGACAGGACACCAAGAGAAAAAGTGGCTAAAACTAGAGAGACTGTTAACAGGGTAATTCACAGTTTTATGGAGAATGGCAAAGAGACAGCCACTGTCAAAAAACAATCTTGGCAACAGTTAGAGAGGAGGCATATGGGAGACACTGAAGCCAGATGGAAGAAGGTTTGATGAGACCAAAATTGAGGTTTTTGGCCATCACACTAAATGTCAAGTTTGGTGTGAGCCAAACACTGGACATTGGCAAAAACACACCATCCTGTGAAGGCTGAGGAGTAAACTGGGTGGAAAAATGTAGATTGAAAGCCTGGAAGAAAATCTGATGTTTATACAAGACACCTGTGACTTGGGAGATTTGTTTACCAGCATGATACCAAGGATCGCCAATAATTTTATGGTGCATGGTCATTGCTTGCTTGGTCTGAATCCAATTTCGATTGATCTATCCTCCTCTCCACACACTGTACTGTGTTTACATAGCTGTTTTTGGTTTCCGAGCTATGGCACATTTGCGTAATCATAGGTGAAGCTGTTTACCTCTGTTGCTAGGTAATGATAAAAGCAGAAGATGGTAAAATGAATGGACGCTTGCCTTATTTTTTGTTCTTTTTAGATTTATTAAAGCACCAACACAGAATGGTGCGTGCGTCTATTTGTTACAACTGTGATGCAAAGGGTACAAAGAAAATATTTTGTGAGCAGAAACGAGATGCTTGCTGTCAGTCACATTTACCCGAAAAGCAAGTAAACACAGAAAAACAGTTTGACCAGTTTATACAGTATGTCATTATTAACGGCTCACTTCTGTGATTTAGTATGATTGCATTCACATCAGTGAAGTGATCTGTAATGGAGTTTGCATGAACCGTACCCCAGGCAACCCTTTTTTGGCGGATTCGGGTATGGTTTGCCTGTGCGCACCCAAGCTCAGAAAACAGCATTCACATTATCCAAGCGAAACAAACTTTGATGTCAAACGAACCAAAAATGTTATTGTGAAATAATGTCCTGAAGTCTACGTTCAGACTACGTTCAGAAGTTTGCGACTACCTTATGGGTGCATGACTTAATGAATACATATGGAATTTCTCTTAAAATTGGGACAATTTAAAATATATTAAACTTTCATGATGCCTTCAAGCTCCTCTGTGTCCAATAATATTTTATTCAGTGTCAATGAGACTACAGAATATCCAAATCTCTATCATTTTAACTGCAGATTCCTTATTAACTAAAGAAAATCAGGAACCGAGGTCTACTGCTTCTTAAAATAGCGCAAAGCCAGCAGGCCGAGTGAGCCATGTAGGTTTGAAAACACATGGAGTCCTATACTGTACCAGCTTGTCAGTGCAAGTAATCTCTATAATTAGATAACTCAATCACCAGCAGCACACTGATAGTTTAAGGTCATGCAAATAGCCTAAAGTATGTGGAATTAACCTGTATGTTTCTTCACAGCTCTCTCAAATAATGTATTTCTCTCTGAATCAACAACAACAACAACAAAAAACTGTTGCCATGAATGACTCTCAGAAACTTTTAATGTTCAAACAAGTTCATTGTTGCACTTTCATTTAGATAATGGATAAATGATAATGCACGGTTGCTTAATGCAAAAATCATTTAAGTCAAATAAAAAATATAACAGCTCTGGGATGTTTTTCAGTTTGCATAATTAAAGACTCGGTGCAAGTCATGTTTCTGATGGGTTTGCATTTATTAATTATTAATCATTTGTTAAATTGTTACATGTTAAATTACTCAACAAAGACAAGCAGAGGAAATATTAGGAATATAAAGGAAATATACTAAAGTTAAAAATACATTAGTGGTTATTGAATCATGAGGAATTACATGATATTGGCTTTGATTCAAGTTACTTAATGATTTTATTAATGATTCTTTTAGTAGTTTTGAGAATAAAACATGATTTGGAATCATAATTAAAACGATCAGTACTATTTTCTTCTTCCATTTCCATATAGTTTCCATTCATTAACTGTGCTTCATAAACATTAGATTTGGTTTTATGTATAAGTTATATAATGTTATGTTATATAAAGATGTAAAAAGATATAAAGATAAAGATTGGACTTAAATCAACCAATCATAGGCCTAATTGTATCTCTAACAATGGCCCTATATTTAAACTGAGCAAACGGTCAAGCTGTAATCTCATTTAAACCTATCTCTATTATTGGAGGAAAAATAGAGGCAAGTTTTGTCAAATGTCCAGTTTTTTTGTTTGTTTTTTTTTTGCATATACCTGGATGATATTTTTGTTGTAGACTACTTACATGTTTGTTGTGGACTCTTTGTGCACCAGTATTACAGATAATAATGTGCAAAATGTAACTTTCTTGATGCATTTATGCTTTTGAGGCCAGTAGGGGGGATGAAAACTCTGGCAACTAAAGTGTTTTGCAAACCATCAGAAACATACACTTTACAAGGGCCAATAGTATTCACAGTACAGCAATAAAGAGGTTAAATTCCTCCAGCATTAGCTAAAGTAGAGTTTCTTTAGAGAGAAGGAAAGTGCCTTTTTGATTGTGCCTACTGAAGTTGTGTAGAGGAAAGAGTACTAAACACAGGTAAGATGACCTGACTCATCCTCTCTAGGAAACTGTGAAGTATTTACATGACACGTCCAGATTGCCAAAATTACCTGTACCTGATTTATTGTCCAACATAGACACATTTCTTCCATATTCTTCCTAATTAAATATGTATTGTGACGGCCGCCGATCAGCGTCGCCCTGGCAACAAACCAACGGCACCTGGAACTCATCTGCCTGGGCCAATCGTTCACAGTGGGACCGATATAAAAGGAGCACCGAAACAGGAACTGGTTGAGCAACGACTCCATGGTACAAGTTGGTGTTGACTTACCTGTGTTTTTTTTCCGTCTCCAGA
>JAUYWG010000042.1:2179796-2198927 GCA_034779775.1 Enteromius afrohamiltoni
AATGAATCTAAAATATATGAAAGTCTAATGTTTATCAGTACATTACAGAAAATAATGAACTTTATCACAATATGCATATTTTTTGAAAAGGACCTGTATAGGACAACATGAGGTTTGGGGTTGTTTTTTCTTTTTTTTATATTTTCTTTGAGACTTACTTCTAATATGAATAAATAAAATAAAATAAGTGCTTACTTTAATTATTTGAATCCTCATTCTGAGCCTTTCTCAAAAACAGACTCTTATGGGAACAATAGGATGATTCCAAGGGTCCAACATGGGAAGGGTCCCCCAGAAAGCAAGTACTATTAAGGGGCCCTAGGTGTTGTTTAGAGTCAGAGTGATACTGTGTGCATTAGTGCGAGGAATGTTTACATCAATAACAGAAGGTGACATGTGACTGTCTTTTTGAGTGAATCATTGAATCATTCACTCAACCATTTTGTTCAAATCACTCATTCATTCTGTGTTTGTTTCTAAGGAACTCAATATTAGCTTGTTTTTATCAAGCTGCTGTATAAACATAATCACATTCACAATCATGCTTTTGGTCTGAATATCAGATAAATGACAACATGAGGTTTTGTCCTAGCTGTCTTTGATTTTGACTCATGTCAGCATTTCATTTCCTGTGCAACAGGATGTGTTGAGTTTGACATTCGATGTAATAACTTACATGCTGAGAGCTTAAACAATCATTTAATTAATTATTAAACAATATCTCCTTCTCTCTCTTGTGTTCAAGAAGCGATTAGTTACTTATATCCCCCATTTAGGCAGATTTAGATAAACCCTTATTGCTCTTTACTGCCTTTAATAAAAAGGCCTGCTTTCCAGTATTCAGAAACAGCAAACATTGGGTCACGCTGACAGCTGTGAGCTGTATTACTGTGCGGGTTGATGTTTTACTTGCCATATTTGGAAACACAGACACATTTGGTGCATATTATGATATAAAGATGTAAGCACTCAATAAGTACTGCTTCGACTCTAAAATGTAGGACAACAGGATGTTCTTGAACAGGAAAGAAGCGCTTTGGTTGGTTTTGGTGAAGAGAAATTTACCTGATGTCAGTTTTTTTTCAGTCTCATATATATATATATATATATATATATATATATATATACACGCTTCCCAGGTCCCACACACACTCACAGGCCTGCAGTATGCGGAAGTCTGGAGATTAATGTCTGCCGGTGCTTATGTAAACTGACGTGCTGTCTCTCTTTGATCAATGAGGTGCTTTTTTATTGACTTGATAACGAGATTATTCTCACCAGACAAAAGTGTGTCTGTGTGAACTTGTTTTCACCATGAAAACAAAAGAATTATGGTGTAGCGCTCACTTTGGTACACAGGTTCAATCTGAGCGGTGAGGTCACTATCCCACTATCCTGAATTCTTCAAAACCCAAAAAGTGGAAATTGTTATTGAAGGTTATTGTGCACTGACTAGCATTTATACTAAACTCATTTCTATCCAAGCTTACATGTCACTTATTCCAATATATTAGTTATTAAGTACTTTACTTATTTAATTATTTCTATTAATTTCTTTAATATTTTATCATCTGCAAGTTTTGTTTTTTAAAAAAATATACTTTGTAAGATTGAAAATACACTGCTAGTGCACATTTGAGTGTGTATCAATAGTACGGCAAATAAAAACGAAAACTCATGGTAAAGTAGGTGTGCATATAATACACAGTTTTCACATGCATGTGGTACAAAATTTGTTGGTGTGCATATGATAGACAGTTTGAATCTACCGAACAACCCTGATCCTACCCATCATAGCATATAGATACGCAACACTTTTTGCGTATCTATACCACAAGTTTTCATTTTTATCTGGCTCATTTTCATGAGCAGTACAATTACACAAACTTATGTTTTACCAAAGATTGGCATTACATTACTAACTGAGGATGTCACTTTACCTAAATAATTTAATTAAAAGAAAAAATTCTGTCATCAATTACTCACCTTCATGTTGTTCCAAGCTTTATTTCTGTTCTGTATGCACAGAGCATATTTTGAGAGCTGTATCGTTGTGTTTTTTTTGTCATCAGGGCCTAATGCTGTTAATAATGCCACTGACTTGCATTAGATAGACAATATCGTGTTTTGCAGGAGACAGAAAGTCGTGTGAAATGACGTGAGGCTCTTTAGTGATCTGTAATCTGTGATCTGAATTGCCTTTATACATCCACCAAAGTAACATTTAGCAGATTTGAGCACACACTGTAAAAAATAATTGATTTTAATGGTAAAAAAAACTGGGAAAAAGCTACAGTACAAACCTGTTAAACGGTTAATAATAAATTCCTGTAAAATGTACAGGGAAAAACCGTAAACTGACATTCCCAGAATTCTCTGCATTTCATTTCAACTTTTGTTTGAATTGAATGTTTTTTCTTTGAAAGAACTATTTCTTTTTCGTTTTTTCATCAGTTATGTTTATTAGGGTTGTATGATACATGTAATGTTGTTAAATGAATGTTTCTTGTATATTTGAGTGTAATGAGTCTCATCATGATGGTGTTTAGTGTTTGTGTGAATGACTCTGAGCTCCTTCTATATATGTTCATATTTAAAAGTTCATCATGTGACTTTCTCATCACTGCCCGCATTTGGTAGTTATCAGTGTATTTCAAAGCAAAACGAAACAGATTTCAGTGCTTTAATAGCTTGGTATATCAACATTATATCAGTGAATGAAATTACGATATTTAACTGTAAATATAACTTAAAAACGTAAAACCTAAAATGTTGTTACCGTATTTTAGCTGCTGTTTTTTTTACAATAAATTGAACAGATTTGTTCACAGTGTAGATTCTACTTTATTATGGGTTTTGTTTTTTAATGCGGTAGAATTAAGTGTGGCATAAGTGTCCGTAAGTGTGCTTTTTGAGAGCTCTGTATTCACACAAAGCTGACAAACGCAAACATCGTGATGTTGTCACACTGGTGAATTAATTTTATGGTGCGGTAATTTCCACAGACAAGATGAGCTCTCATTGTAAACATGGTTGAAGCTACGATCATAACTGTCATGCCTTCATCAGACCTAACTAAGTATCTATATAAAGCCAAGCACACATCAAAGGAAGATCTGAAATGCTGCAACTCAAGCTCGGGCATAATTCACCAGCAAGAAAATTACAACCAGTGTCCATAGAAAAGAAACATTGTGTCAATGCATCTCTCTCTCTCTTACACACCTCTGCAGTGATTCACAGCAGGTCTGAAAGCTTTGTGGTTTTTAGACAGTCTGCAACAGCTCAACTTTGTGTGCTGCATCGCAACTACTTTACAGTAAAGAAGTAAAGAAAAGAAAAGCTCAGCATGTTTCGCACAGGCTCACACACACGTGTGATCAGTTATCAGGCCACATTAAGAGGTTAAATTGTTTGTATCACTTTTTTACTTGTACTGTATGGTATTCACAATTGCTTTATTCAGTGAAATAAAGTAAAATATATTAAACATACAGTTACCCAAAAAAGAAGTTTCTGTCATCATTTGATCACACTCATGTTGTTCCGAAACTGTCTTTTTTCTGTTGCGCAAAAAAGAAGATATTTTGAAGAATGTTGAAAACCAACAGCTGATGGTAGCCATTGACTTCTAGCCACTGTCAATGACTACCATCAATCTTGATTACGTAATTAGCAATTAGCACAAACAAATATTTCATTTTCCTTAAAAG
The DNA here is from genome assembly GCA_034779775.1 of Enteromius afrohamiltoni. Classification (NCBI taxonomy): domain Eukaryota; kingdom Metazoa; phylum Chordata; class Actinopteri; order Cypriniformes; family Cyprinidae; genus Enteromius; species Enteromius afrohamiltoni. The sequence continues at coordinate 2,183,510 of JAUYWG010000042.1, forward strand.
TCTGAAAAGAAATTGCAGTCTAATTTTCAAAGCAAAAATGTAAAGCTTAATTTATTATAAAATAAGAGTTAAGTTCTTATTTAAAAATTAAGATTAAATTAAATTCCTGTTATGTAAGCTGTCTTTTGTTGTAATAGTTGTTTTGTAAATCTCAGTTATGTAGAACGTCCCATATATTTGTATATTACAATCTATTATATATATTTCTTTCATCCCCTTATTATATGGCCAAGTTGTTAAATAAATTAATTATTATATTATCTGTAAGGCAATGAAGTTCCTCAGTAATTTTAGCACATCAGTTTTGGGGGTGTTACAACCTGCAAGGGAATCTCTAAAGTGACTTCTTGGAAACTGTTGTAAAACTCTAAAGGGTCTAATGTTTATGGTCTCTTTAGGTTGTGTATCAGGAAGCACATATCTCAACAGATCAGTATAATTATGCTAGTAAATCCCTCCGTGTCAAATGACAGTAGAGTGTGTACAAATGCTAATTTTAGTAAAAAAGTCCTGCCTTGATGAACACAGCAGTAATTGTAGAAAAAAAATAGATTTTTTACTTTTACATTTTACCTACATTAATAAAGTTTTGTATTTATTAATGTGTATTTTTAAACTGATGCTGTCTCTCTCTAGTGGCTGGAAAAGGTACAAAGACAATAAAAAGCTTTACACAGTGATTTTCTCTGCCGAGTTTAGATATTTTAAGGATGTCTTTATTTCCTTCTTTAATCTTTGAGTGGCCATCACATATTTTTTTGTTAATAAGGCCTATAATCAATTTTGGTTTTCTTTTAACAATAACTTAAAGATTAGGCTGGTATTATTGCTTGAGTGTCGCTTAAATTCATTAATACTCACATTTTTCTCTTTGTATCTCTATATTTTCTTATATCATCTGCTTCGGGCAAATGGGGCTTGTCAACCTTGGATGGTAGCTCACCTAGGAGAAGGAAAACTCTGATTCCAAACCTCCACTGCCCTGCGGCATACCCTCTCAAGTAAACCCCGACAGAAAATCCTGAGCTGGAGTCCCTAAGGCGGCTTGACCTTGTATCGTCAACAGATACTGAGGGGGCAGATACTGGTTATAAGCTTGTCCGATTGGCAAAGGAAACGAGTGCCACTCGAAGGTCTCCTTCGACGATGGGAGAGGTCATCGTGCCTCATTGGACAGCTACCGCCCACCTCAAGCTGGGCAGCCAGTTAGGTGTCGTTCTGCCATGGCTTACCTGCCAAGCAGATCCACGATGCATCATCGACAGGGAACTCTCACGATTAAACGACGACATTGCCGCTCTACAGGAGACCCGGCTAGCTGACAACGGCACCATCAGAGAAGCTAACTACACCTTCTATTGGCAACAGAAGTCTCCAGACCAACCAAGGCAGCACGGTGTTGGTCAAACTGAACCAGCGAGTGTGGAACAACTCCAGCCTCACTGAGAAGACCAGACTGCGTGTCTACCAAGCCTGCGTACTCAGCACTCTCCTCTATGGCAGCGAGACATGGACCACCTACGCGAGGCACGAAAGGAAACTCAACAGCTTTCACATGAGCTGCCTGCGTCGCATACTGCAGATCAAGTGGCAGGATAGGGTTCCCAACACCAAGGTGCTGGAGCGAGCCAGCATGAGCCAGCAGCTTGCATGCAGTTCTCAGTGAGAGACATCTCAGGTGGCTCGGCCATGTCAAGAGAATGGACGCAGGCCGCATTCCCAAAGGCCTCCTCTACGGCGATCTGGTCAAACGCCAAGGGAACAACAGGGATCCCAAAACTGCGATTCAAAGATGTCTGCAAGAATGACATGAAGCAGTTCTCCATCAATCCCAACTCATGGGATCCATCCGCCTTCACCTGAACCAAGTGCGGCAGGAACTGCCACTCCCGAGTCGGACTTCACAGCCATTCTCGGCGGGGGAGGTAGAATCACTGGAAGCTACACTATCGTCATGGCTCACTTTAGAAACATTAGATGTTTCACTCAAGAACTTTAGATGTCTGATGTTTCTAGAAGGAGACCATGTTTGAATAAAGACATTTTGGAGCCAGAAGAAGAGCTTTAGGCTTGGTGCTGGACTGCTAAAAAAGCTCAATCACCAAACACACTGGTGAACAGCTATGCTACTCTGTTCATTGAGGAAACGTGTGTGAGATTCATGCACTCTATGTTGTAATCAGTTTAATTCTAATTCAATACAGTCCCGCTAATATTGTTGGCTCTTTTAATGAATTGCTTGTGCTTCTCCTCATTTGCATCAAATCATCTGCTAAGTATTTCTAGTCGGTATACGGGAGAAAAACAGGATCAGAACAGGAAACAGTTTGCCTGAAAACCTTGATATTTGGGCTTTAAAATCTCAAGCCCCATTCGCTGCCATTATAATGTTTGGAAGAGCAGAAAGTCACACACACCTAGGATGGCTTGAGAGTGACTCACACAACTTCCTGCTCATCCTACAGTTTCTCTTATGACTTGTGTCATTGAGTCCTACATCACTTCAAATCCCTGCATCTTATTCACTGACTAATACAGTCTGGAAATGCTACCGCTCCGCTGTCAGCTGTTGTCTGGCTGCTCTTCCATTTATACACTTGCCTCGTGATGAACGGTCCATACAAAACACAGCCAGAGCTCAGTTTATGGGCATTTACACACAGATGATATAAGCAAATCAATAACACTTCTGTAGGTCGTAATTCATTCTCAGTAAATTGTACTTGAGCTTTTCTTTCCTGCCAGATATTTTACTACTCTCTTGTGTTAAAGAAGTGTGCTTAATTGTATGGAATGCGCACTTCAAACTGTAATAAAAAAAGGATTTAAAAAAAAAAGCTGTAACTGCAGAAAATAATATTAATGAAATATAAACCCAACCACTGTAAAACAAAAAATAATAAAATAAATACTAATTTTACACTGACCCTACACCTAAACCTACCCCTTACAGGAAACTACACACACTTTTAGATTCTCAAAAATATTTAGTATGTTTTTTTAAGTGTTTTGAATTACGGGGGCACTGAACATGTCATTTATACCCATGTCATTATGCAGATGTGTAAACCACATAAACATGCACACAATCACACACAAAATACATGATGTGTTTTATTGCTTCCATGTAAAAAGTTCCCATGATGCTCGGTGCAGCAGCTGTTCCTGCTGTCAGTCCTTATGTTGCTGCAGGTTTGTTCATTCACTTTCCTACTTCCACCTAAACCATCTGTTCACATCCGATGCTAGCCTGTCGATCACCTGAGAAAACACTGCAAATGATTTCTCTGAAGAAGTACAGTGTAAACGTATTACGTTTATATGAAACGTACATTCAAATACATGTTTAAGCTCTTAAAGTGTGTTTTTATAGTACATCAAGCCCTTTCATCTAAAAGAAAAGTTTTATAGAGAAATGTTATTAGTTCATTTGTTTTTATGCATCTTTCTCATGTGCTGTGTAGATGATGCTGACAGAAGGTACACCGGCTCTGTTCTGTAATCTGTTTAATGAACTTTCTGTTTTCTTTAGCAGATATCCCTAGAACAAGGTTTTATAAAACCCAGTGCAATATAATACACATGAATTCAGCGTTTCATTCTTTTTAGTATATACAGGGAAATGTAAAATCTGACTGAATAAAATGCTTGTTTTGTGTTTTTTCAAATGTTATTCAAATGTATAAATTGCTATATTATCCAGAATACCAGTAATTTTAACATCTTTTAATAAAACTTATTTTTGCTTTAATGGCAATGATCTAGAAAAAGTGCAAGTATTAAATCAAATAACATTACTTTTGTTTCTAATTTTTCAAACCCCCCAAAGCTGTTAATTTAGGGGGAAATCACATATTTTCAGTGTGGTCTCAGACATGTAGAACTCATTGAGTATTTTAGTGAAAAACTAAAGTTATTTATCAGGCTAATACGCCGAAATCTTTACTGTGTTATTTGTGTCAGATGCAGTATGTAAAGGCTCTGCTATGTGTTTAGAGGATCTTACACCAACAGCGCCACCTACTGTCAAGCTATGGCAGGCATTTATTTCCTTCCACTCGGCTGTTTTGTTCCAGTCATTGTTTTGTCGTTGGATAACTGTCAGCAAATGTTAAATAAATCATATATTTAAAGTTAAAGTGTCCCAACTCTGTCTTGTCATGAGAGATTAGCTCCAGATCTGACCAGGTGTACTCACTCTAGACATGTCCAGGCCGGTTGGCGTTCTCTGATGACATCAGTTTGACTGCTTGGTGCTGAGAGTGACATCATTAACCACGCCCCTCCAACCATCGCTGTTCTTTACGACATCCAGTCCGTCCCTTTACTAATATGGCAAAAACAAACTCTGGTGGGATTGCTCTGTTAGTTCGGTTCATGGTAAGTGTGAACACTAAGTGGACCAGGACCAAACCTAGCATTTTCTTTTTTGGTCCAGACCAAACAAACCAAGAGAATCGAACTACAAGTGTGATACAAGTTAGAAGTCAAGGTATAATCTGAATCATTTTTATATCTAAAAAAGATACATATAGTTGCTTTGCCTGTCGATACAGAATCCAGGCTTGAATTAAAGCCCAGCAGGGTTATTGTGTACGGTACTAATGTTCCTTAAAATAATACCAAATGTCAGAATCTTTTAGTGGAGAGTTTACTAACTTTTATGTTTATATTTATTTATTTTTTCATTTTAATATTTAAGTTTAGTGCAAAAAGCTCAAAATATCCCGCTACAATGATCAACAAGTTATGCTACTTGCTTTTTTTAATATTTTTAGTGTGATTGTGGTTGTTATTTAACTAACCACTTCAAATATGTTGAAATGGAAGGTGAACTATGTATATCCGAATAGTTTTGTGGTAAATAATAATAATAATAACAGATTGTGACTGAGTGATGTAAAATGTAGGTGTTTAATTTATGTATGATTATTTTTGTACTGGGATTTCCTCATTCATCCATCCGTCTGTCAATATGCTATAAATATGATCGCATTGAATTGAAAACAACATGAGATTATTTCCGTTTTACCTTATTCATAAGCCATTATATTTTATTTCATTCTCATACCTAAAGAAAATTGACTTTTTGACAGTTAAATGATTGTTTTGATTGTCATAAATGTACACATTGTGTTTGATCATTTAGTCTGAATATATATATACCTCATTAAAAAGCTGAAATCGCCCCGCTTTATTCTCATTTTAAAGTGACCTTTCATAGACACGATCAGAACCCGGATGTTCAGGAAAGCAGGGTCATTAATGTCGGTGGAAGTAGTTATTACCGAGCCGAGGCACCCTCACGCGCCTCGAACACCGCGTGTTTCCATAGCAACCACATCCACCGCGACTCTAGACAGCGTGCGCGCGCAGCCGCCACTATTCGGGGGGCTGGGGAGTTCGCCCAAACACTTCCTTACGTCAATGACAACCGGCTAGTTTTGACTCAAGCGGAAACTCCGCTTCGATGTGATCGGTGTCTGGGCGCGGTTTCCGGCAGCCCACCGGCTATTGGACACTTCACGGATCCGTTAACCGCCTTCTGTACGGAAGCCGAGATGGAGGAGGCGTGAAAATGTCCGGTTTGAGAGAATCGCCCTGTTGAGTTGGATCTTTTAAATGAATCATTTAAACCGTTTCACGCTGTGGTTTAACCTCTCCTGAATCAATCCCAGCTGTTATCGAGTCATCAACTCATTAACCCTTTCAGCGTTTAACTCGATCATGGCGACATTAAACGCGATGCATGCGTCAAATGATTACGATTATGATTATGACAGGCCTTTTGCGCTGTCGGGACGTACTCCTAAGCAAAGAAATCAAGCATCATATATACTGAAGATTTCACCAGAAAGACAATACGATGCTTTTTCAAGAATGCTTTTTTTGTATATGGGCTGTAAATAGTTCTAAATCTTTTTTATTACTGTTCTTAATAAAGAATAATACAAAAAAAAGAGAGAAAAGACTGAAAAAGAACATTTCACTTGTAACAAACAAAAGCAAGCACACAAAAGGACGAACATAAGCTAAATAAATACAATAAAATAAGTGCAATTGTAAATATGTTAGTAGTAAACCAATAAAGACAGACAGAATTGATTTAGCTAGATAAAATGAAAACTACTAAGCAAATGAAAGCTAGACTATATGTGTCTGCCACGTTGAAACTTTCATTTATTTATTTACATTAAATAATCCTGGCTTAAACACTCGCAATACATCAGATAAAAAAGCGTATTTTGGTGAGAATCAGTGAGTCGCCCTTGTTTCGATTCCTCCGAACGAACTGCTGAGAGTAACCGGTTCGCCAAGATGACTCGGACTTCACAATAGCGGAGCGGCTCGGCGGAGGATCCCCACCCGTGAGCATGGCGGTGTGCTAGTGTCTTAATGAAGACCGGAGACAGCACACGGACACGGAAAACACTAACATGCGCCCCGATCGCTTCAAATAAGCTGTTTTTCACGGAACACGTGTTAATTTACCGATGCCAGAGGCGGTCCGCCGGGTTTCTCCGTGCAGTCTTCGTTTACTTCTATAGGATGGTGAGCTGAGCAGAAAAAAAGCACAAGTTATTGGCGATCATATCTAACCCAGGCGTTCCGGTGTGAATTGCAGGCGCGCGTGGGCCGCCGGTGCTCCGTGATCATGAAGCGCTGCTGCGGGAAGCGACGCGTGTCTGTGTCCGCGGACAGACTCGATTAAACGCCCTAAACATGAATGCCATTGTCATGTCGAGTGCCGTGTGAGTTTATTTTGATTCGTTGAACCCTTCAGACCGGAGACATGCGTGAGTATAAAGTGGTGGTCCTCGGCAGCGGCGGGGTCGGTAAATCCGCCCTTACCGTGCAGTTCGTCACCGGGACGTTTATTGAGAAGTACGACCCGACCATCGAGGATTTCTACCGTAAGGAGATCGAGGTGGACTCGTCGCCGTCGGTGCTGGAGATCCTGGACACGGCGGGCACGGAGCAGTTCGCGTCCATGCGGGACCTGTACATCAAAAACGGACAGGGCTTCATTCTGGTCTACAGCCTGGTGAACCAGCAGAGCTTCCAGGACATCAAGCCCATGAGAGACCAGATCATCCGAGTCAAGAGGTGAGAGATGACCCGTCTCGAGCTCCGCTGCCGGTGACATATGTCAGTGACCTGAACACATCGGACAGCGTGCTCAGATGGGCCCGTGTGTGTGTGTGTGTGTGTGTGCGGGCCTCCACAGGCCTGTTGCTCGAGCCTTGATGTGCCGCATCCAGTGTTCAAACATGAAAGATTCATGCTCAAGTGATGCTCTGAACCTGATCCACGCTTCCAGTGCTGCTCTCAGTAGTTCAGGAAACCCTGTAATGACTCTGAGTACATTCTTCTGTTGGAAATTGGATTTTACTCCATAGCTCGCACAGCTTTAAAGCCTCTAGATGCTCAAAGTTGACCATATTAGCTGATTCTTTCCAAGAAAATGTTCTATATTCTAGATAGATCGATACAATAAGGTATTATTATACGCGAGTAAGTTGTGGGCTTGCGTTTTATGTCTGAAATGTGATCACTTTCCCCGCGGGTTTCACAGACTAGGCTTAAACCTAGTCCTAGACTAAAATATAAATCTGAGCTGTTAAATCTCAAATAAACTTGCACTGATTGATCTTAAAACATGTCAGTGGCTTTGTTTTGTCTTAAGATGCGTTTATAAAAAAGTTGAGCTATGACCTAATCCTGGTTCAGGGTAAGTAAGCCCTGTCTGTCCAATCTTTCAGAAAAGCATTTGACGAGCAGGTTCTTCTAATTGGAGGTCGGCCTGTAGAAGGTGAGCTGAAGTCATGGACGTCTACTGATGGATGGGATGCACAGCTAGCTAGTTTTTATAAACACAGTTCTGTCCTGAGTTAATATCGTAGAGGAATCGGACACAAATGAAGCTTTCCGTGTTTGTTGGACTGTAAAACAAGCAACAAGTGTCCGAAAAATTTGCCAAGAGAATCAATTTTAAACTGATTCCCCAAGGATCAGGTCCCACTGGAAAACAGGAGCACTTACCAGGGACAGTGAGTTAACTAAAGATGATAATCAGGGGAATAAAAGTCAATATCCTCCTTATCAGATCATAACCTCCCAGTCACCCTGGAGCAGAAATACATTCCTGCCCACAGCATCTCTCTCTCACACAGACGGATGCTCCTGCGTGTAATGAGGAGGAGATGGGGGAGTTAGACACGTCTGTCACAGCTCTGTTCTCCTTGAAGGATGAAGGGTTTAGTGACGTGCATGACTAGATCAGATGATTGTATTTATACGGCAAAATTCTTCAAAATTACTTGGGTTACATTTTTTTTTTGTGTTAATATAGGAATATTATAGGTTGCATGTATTGAACTTAAACATACAATAAAAAGTATATTTCATCAACCGATATACTAATGTTAATGCTACAAAAATACTACTTTTCCTTCTGTTTATTAATAAAAAAAGTATATTAAACCAATACATCAGTAACCAATGAAGGTGCTGTCAGATCAGCCAAAATGAGTATTTGTTTGCATGTATATGTGTGCCTGCATGTACATATAAATACACACTCACGTGCATGTATATGTTTAAGAAAATTGTTTACATATTAAATGTATATATTATACAATTCTATAAATATACACACGTAAATACCTAAATAGTTGTTTAACAGTTGAATAGTTAATTGTCGGTCCCTCTTTATATGAAGTGTCCCTAATACCTGTGTACTTCCATAGTAACTAGATGTGTACAGTATGTAGTGTGTAAGCACACAGTACCTCCAGCTGTAATATTACTGTAACTACACACATGTAACACCCCTCAGAATGGTGTGTGTGTGTGTGAGTACTAATGTGTAACGGGACTAACAGCACTATTAAACAGAATGTAATTACTCTGATGTTATCAGTGTTGTGCAAGTTACTTCCAAACTGTAATACATTATATATGACTTGTTACTGTTATTTAAAAGTAATGCCCTACATTACAATATTACTGATTTAAAATTGTAATGCATTACATGACTCCTGTATTACTTTTGAGTTACTTTCACCAATTTCTTTTTTATTTCGTTAAGTGCTCATTTAAAGCTTTTTTTAATTCTGTTTTTTAATTGAATTCTTAATGTCTTTTTTTTGCTGAGTTTTGGTTTTTGTGATTTTTTTTTTTTTTTTTTTTGCGTGGACACACAAATAAAAAAAACCCGTAACAGTTCTGAATGAGGTATTACTCTTACCTTTAGCCTATCAGAAAAAATGTTTGAACGCTGTTATAGGCTTGAAATGTTTTATTTTATTTGAGGCAAGTTGTGATGATTTGAAAAGTTAAATTGATAATTGAACGTTACTTTTAAAAAAACTAAAACTTATATTTAATGAACAAAAATGCTCCAAGCGTTTTTCTAAATTAACTTAATAAAAAAAAACTACATGAAATATTATTATTTTGCCATTTTACAAAAATCTGAACTGTTTTAATAGCTGAAGCAGTATGAGCTGTTCTGGGAGTGGAGCTGATAGCCTCGGACCTGTAACACCGAGGCTGAAATCATTCCCACTGTTGGGCCAGTAGCCTCTCGACACTCCTGTGAAACCTGCCCTAAATACCCCTTCACTTGACCGCTTCACTCATACAAGGTTACCCCAGCGATCCATTAAATAAACCGCTCTACACATATATATTAGAAGCTGTCCTTTAGTATTCATTTACAAACTTACTGACCACCAACAGAAAGATAGAGCTGACCTGCAGCAGTTTTATACGTTAATGTGCTGTCTTGCTGTTTTTTGAACAATTAAAATTTCATTGAATTGAAAAAATGTGAAAAATTGAAATTGAAAAATTGAAAAATTTATTACTGTAACGCGTTACTCCCAGCACTGGATGTTACTCAGCAGCGGGCAGGAAATCAGGCTGTACATGTCAACTGTGGCTGGTGTCCAGAATGTTACTCTTTATATTAAGTGGGCAGTTCCTGAGGAGTTACCGTATATACACCCACCCAACCACACCCTGTTCCAGTTACTCTCATACACACTGCTGTTACTAAATGTAGCTGAACGTGAAAAAAGTGTTGTTACCAGTGTCCCGTTACACATTAGTACTCACACACACACACACCATTCTGAGGGGTGTTACATGTGTGTAGTTACAGTAATATTACAGCTGGAGGTACTGTGTGCTTACACACTACATACTGTACACATCTAGTTACTATGGAAGTACACAGGTATTAGGGACACTTCATATAAAGCTTATTTTGGATTTGATTTAATTGTGATTATTTGACAGCACTGCTTTTCTTTTCTTTTCTTAGCATTAGTAAAGGGTTTTTTAATGCTTAATTAAATTAGCAGTGCTATATTAGGGATTTCACTGAGCTGAAGCGTATAACACATCCCGCCAGCAGCTTCTGGATTATTACTTTAGTTCTCTTGCTGGGTGTGTAAAAGCCAGTGTGATATTTAGAGAGCAGAATATTGTAGAGATTGGGATGTGTGATTTGGGCCAGATATAACCGTAGGAAGCACAGCGCCCTTGACTCTGAACGGTGGACAGTTTTCAGTCAAGCAACACTAAAATGTTACTAAAACGGTCCAGTACAAACACGTGACCTATTTTTGGTTTGCGACCCACAAATGGTGAGAATGAAGGGACAGCGCGCTGTCGTTCTGAAACTGATGTCACTAGTGGTTTGCTAATAACAGGGTGTGTATGTAAGGGGCGTGGCCTCGGTGACCCCACCCTCCTCATCCTCCCTTGACCGTGATTAGTGGTTTGAGGGTGAAGATGTTCTTCTGCTTCAGGAAGACTGCACTGTGAGAATTCAGACACGAGAGGCGGGACGTATTGTGTGTCTGCCGTGAGAGAATGGTATAATCAGCATGTTTTGAGATCATTAAACAAAAAGGTGAGGCCCAGACAGGCTGAATATAGTCAATTTGGCAACTGTTTAAAACTTCGAATGCTCTTAATGTTATCAAGGCTGCTTTTCTTTGATCAAAGTAAAATAACTGTTCTCTTTATTAACATATGAGACAAAGTCATTTATTCCGGTGATCAAAGATGAATTTTTTTTTAAAGTACACATTTACTTTTTATTTAGTTTGTTTTTTATATAGTAAGGTCTGCTTCAAGGAATCATTTCAAGTCTGTATATAATGTTAATAAATAAACACTCACAAATAAAAGTAATTGCTGTGTTTTATCTCACATTTCTTACTTTTTTTTTCTCTCCGAATTGTGAGATATAATTATGAGCTATAAAGTCATAGTATGTGATAAAAAGGCCGAATTGTGTGATGTCAACTCGCAATTTCGTTATAAAATCATCATTTTTTCTCGTAATTGTGCCAATTCCTCACCATTCTGACTTTATAACTCTGTAAGAGTTTGTATCACACAATTCTGAGTATTCACAGTGAGATTTGTCAGAGGAGAAAGTAGCAAAATGCTTTTTATTCAGTGTCTGAAACGGCTTCGGTGCGCCCCCGAAACTTTGGGTCGTGGTAAAAAACAGGTTTGATTTTCTGCACTGATTTGACTTTGATAGGAAACAGTAGGGTGAATATGAAAAGCATGTAAAAGTGCTGTACCTGTGTGTGCTTGCAGGTATGAGAAGGTCCCTGTGATCCTGGTGGGGAATAAGGTGGATCTGGAGAGCGAGCGGGAGGTGTCTGTGAGGGAGGGACAGGCGCTGGCCGAGGAGTGGGGCTGTCCATTCATCGAGACCTCTGCCAAGAGCAAGACCATGGTGGATGAACTCTTTGCCGAGATCGTACGGCAGATGGACTACGCAGCACAGCCAGATAAAGATGATCCGTGCTGCTCCTCCTGCAATATACAATAACCCCCCAACACACACACAGAACTCACTACAGTAGCTTTCATAGACCTTCTAGTGTCGACGGTTTTCCATCGTTCTGTATCTTCAGACTGACAGTAACTTTCTTTTTCTTGTCACTTTAAATCCTGATTGACTCGACCACAGGAAGAGCACTTGCCTTAGGTTTCACGTTTCCTGTTTGAGCAGGATCCTTCAGTGGCGATGAGACTTTTATGTCCTCGGTCTTATGGTATTAATGATTTTATCTGAATTCGTTGTCACCAGGTCAAAGAGAGAGAGAGAAAGGAAGGGGGTTCTTAGCCATATGTTTGATATAGCCATATAATCATTTAATCGAGACTTTCTAACTGTCCATTTTTTCGGGACTAGATTTCTCCAAGTCATCATGAGTATCTCATCTTAAACATCAAGAGGAAGAAAAACAGTAAGCTGACTTTAGCTTTGTTCCAAAACCCAGTTAGCCGCCAACTTAGAGAGCACGTTAAACCCCAAAATAATGTTCCCTTCGGTTTCCCAGAATGCAGTGCAGTGAGCTATTTTTGGAGTTCATTTCACTCTACAATATTTTGCTGAAAATGAATAAGGTGGGTTCTATGGGTTTTTATGCACTGCACACACACGTATCATAAAACAGAAGTTATGATTGTATTTTCTTCCCTGTTATTAATTTATTTGTGGGGAACAAACAAAACAAAACAAACATGGGGCGGGGTTCTTTGGGAACGGATTGGATCGCTGTCATTTGCAGATAATGCAGTCTCTTCTTTTTTTTGGTTAAAGATTGATTCATTTAAACTAATATAATAAACGTGCATAAATAATAATGAAGATTTGTCTGTTTTGATTTAAGGGGCTCCCTGTAAAGTTTGAAAGGTTAATATTTATTCTACAGTAAAACAGCATTGTTCACACTGTGAAATATATACATAGTACCAGGACAAAAGCAGCACTATTGCACCAGATTGTTCCGTTGGTGTGAAACAGGGTTTGGAACAGAGCTCTTGTCTTCTAGTCTGATTTAGAAGATGAGTTCAGAAGACGGCGACTCTACCGTCAGCTTTGCAGTGCAACAATTGTGAACGAGGAACTCTTTTAGCAACCAAACGCTGTGCTTTACGCCACCAGCAGTCGTTCTTCTGGAGTTTCAACACAGAGAACCATTTATCTTGTTTTGATTTTTAGTGTTTGCTAAACGTGTGGCATCATGCAGTGTTGGACCTTTCGACTCCTTGATGTATTTTATTTGCTTAAATGTGGAATGTTTGCTGGAGTAAATCTCTGTCTGCATCATGATCCCTCCGAGCCTTTCACTTGCACTTTTCTAAGCAGGAATGTTAACTTTCCAAGCGAATGGAATGCAGCGCAAGTCCCTGTCTCGGATTGGACGGGGACACATCTGGACACGGGACTTCTGCTGATTTAGTAGTTATCTCATATGGCTCTGTAGGACTCGTCTCTTTTTCTGTCTCTCTCCAGTTTATCACCCTCAGCTCTTTTCTACACTCTGTTCTCAATCTTCTGCCATGTTCGTGTGGGGCATCGATGCTGACGATGATGGCTATCGGTTGGCTGTGTATCTGTTTGTAGAGAGGTTGCCAGTTCTTCCTGGTTCCCTCCTCCTAGCCGAGCTTGAAGTTGGATCTCAAGGCTGAACATATAGAGATTACGGAGGTGTGCGAGTGTCAGTATTGATTTTATATTTTTTTATGTGGACCTGTGCTCAACTCTCTTTTGAACGACTGAATGGTGACACTCTTTTTTGTTTTGTTTGGCACCTAAATAAAGTGCATCTGACACTCACACGCACCGCAGTGCGCTTTCTGTGTTTTCTCTGTGTAGTAAAACCCACACGCTCACTGTCCAAACATGCCCGCTTAATAAATAAGCAATATTTGAGCAGAACGTGTTATGCTGAAGGACAAATGCGCATTCTGCAGTTTGTTTGAATGTCTGCACACACACACACACCAGGTTCTGGTTTCCATCAGGCAGCCTTTGTTTATTTGATGTCTGTTGAACTATTTGGTTTTGAGAGATACAAGTAAGTTACATAACATTTGGCTTTAAGGTGCTGTAAAGGTTTTTTAGTCATCATAAAAGTTACACATGAAGACACGAATAGAGTATTAGAGATAAAGACTCCAGTCATATCAGTAGCTTCATAAAAGAGTCTGGATCTGTAATGGCAGTGTTATTGGAGTATCTCTGTGATATATGTAATATATCGTAAATGGAGTATGGACTAATAAACTATTATAGTTTCTGTAAATATTTAGAATTAGAAATTATATATATTTTCTGTTTTTGTTTTAATATTTTTAGTCTTTTTTTTTATTTTATGTGTCTGTACTTTAATTTCACTTGTATTATTTAATAATGTTTTTTTGTTTTGTTTTTTCATAACATTTTGGGTTTAATTTCATACTATTTTAGGTACTATTTATTTAGCATCAAGTAACATTTTTTTTTTCTGTTTTAATGATAACAGAAATCTAATAACAAAAACACATGCAAAGCAATTACCAGACTGTGTTACATACATTTTACTGGATTGTACCATAAAATATATAGCATACTACATATACTAAAACATGGTTGAGTATGTAGTATCATTCCACACATATTCTGCATAACAGGAAAGCCTATGCAAACTGAACTGTAAGTTGCTGTTTTATAGGGTGAATTTTTTCTGGTGGACCTGAACTCTGCCCACTCACTGGACACAGGAATGCAAGGAAAAGCAGCCAAGAGAAGACATGGGAAATGGACAGAGGACTTAAGAGCACAGCAGTGAGGGGGAGACTCGCACACCAGCATGAGACTTATTGCTGGGTGTCATGGCAACACACGCTGCCAATTTCACACTCTAATTTGCAGTGATTTGATTGGCCGAAAATAGTTAGTGGGGGAAGATCCAGACACACACCATCTATCAACATCCATCAGGACGCATGCACACCTACACTTAGCTGCTGTCTTATGTCAGATGAAGTATACTGAACATGATCTACAGGAACGATCTCTTGAAAAACCTGATTTATAAATGCCACAAAGACACTACTACCCACAGATTTCAGTCTTTGTGTGTATTTGCATCTGGGGTTTATAGGGCCTTTCTAAATTTATAAGCTGAATTCTGACTTCGTAACTTGCAATTGAGATTTTATAACTCACAATTCTGACTTTAAAACTCGTGATTCACAGTTCTGACTTTATATCTCGCAATTCTGACTTTATCTCTCGCAATTCACAATTCTGACACTATATCTTGCGATTCTGACTTTATATCTCGCAATTCTGACTTTATATCTTGCGATTCACAATTCTGACTTTATATCTTGCAGTTCTGACTTTATATCTCGCGATTCACAATTCTGACTTTATATCTTGTGATTCTGACTATATCTCGCAATTCTGACTTTATATCTCGCGATTCACAATTCTGACTTTATATCTTGCGATTCTGACTTTATATCTCGCAATTCACAATTCTGACTTTATATCTTGTGATTCTGACTTTATATCTCGCAATTCTGACTTTATATCTTGCGATTCACA
>JAUYWG010000042.1:2215502-2247693 GCA_034779775.1 Enteromius afrohamiltoni
CTGTGCACAGCCAGCATAGACTGCTCTGTCAGCTTCAGGAATCAGTCCTCCGGAAATGTGCTGAACACACTCCAATAAAATCATGCTTGACCAGTCATGAATGCACCAGCTTGGATTAGCGTGGAAATAAACACAAATCCCCCTTGATAGACATAATCTTATTATTATTCATTTTTATATTATTATCTATTTTTTATTACATTGGTTCCACACGTACACTTAAGTGGCACAATTATTAATTTGTCAAGTTTTCTTTTTAATTATTTAGCTGCAAATGCTGTATCATATTTACTTATTTCATTTATTTCAACAGTGTAGCATTAGCATTGTGTTTTTCATGTGTGCTCGTGGGGGAAGGGGAAAATTGGGTGTGAGAGATGTGATCTACAGTATAATGACATATCTTTAAGGCAGATGCAAGCACGGTAAAGACAATCTGTCCTCCTGACACAATAGAGACATTTGAGACCATTGCTTTTGTGTCTGGACACGATTCTCTTTGGAAAATGTCTTAGAACTTGCAAACCTGAACAAATCTTTCAGGGTGATTTTCCGTTGACTGAACACTGTTTCTGCTGGGCTGAGTTAATGAACAGACTACACACGCCTGTGGCATTTTCACCCGCTTCTGTTGTCTTGTGACCTCTCAGTAATTGACTTGGCTCATGTTAACTAGATATAATGGGTCAGTTCTGTGTGCACAGTGATAGACAAAAAAAGAGAGAGAGAGAGAGAGAGAGAGAGAGAGAGAGAGAAATTATGGCCAAAAACATAACACTGTGAAGAAAGGTTTACATATCGTGGCTTTTAATCCATGTCTTGCAGTAAATAGTTTTTTTTTTATAGATGGAAAACAGACTGATAATGATTTAGGAGCATGTCCCAATGTTTATACAATCAAATTCTGTGGTAAATTTTTATGGTTACACTTATTAGTTGCATATTAGCATGCATATTATTAAAATATTAGCCATTTATTAGTGCTAATTAAGCACATATTAATGCTTTAATCTACATGACCTTATTCTACATTCCACACTTTCATGATACTTTGGAAAATCTTTAGAAAGTGCACTTTGTCATTATGCCAAATGAAAGGTACATTTCAAATATTTTTTAACAATTTTTTGCCATGCTTTACAGAGGTATACTTCTTTTGATGTGTTAACTAACATACTAAAGCAGATGTGGTTATGTAGTACTTGTGTAGAGGAAGAGGCCGAGTGAGGATCCATATGCGTTTATTAAAATCCATAGCAAACAAATCCTCGAGCAGAAGGCACAAACATGAAGCCAAAACACCAAAAAACAGTCCAATCAAAATATCAAAGCAAGGGGCAGTCCAATGGGGGGCTTGATGAAAATCCTCAATGAGCGATGGATCCAAGATATTGTGAGCAGCTACCCACGATCTCTCCTCAGGTCCGTTCCCCTCCTAATCCACCAAATATTGGAGCCGACCTCCTCTCTGCGTGGAGTCCAACAAGTTCTTTACCACATATGCAGGACATCCATCAATGTCAGCGGTGGAGGTGGCTCTTGATTCTTGCCGCTGGGGTCAGCATCCGGGTAGACCAGTTTGAGAAGGGAAACATGGAAGAATGGAGAGACACTATAATTAGCAGGAAGCTCCAACTGATATGTGACCTCATTAATCTGTCTCAAGATTTTAAATGGGCCTAAATACCTTAGACTGCGCTTCCTGCTTGGTAGCCGAAGCTTGAGGTCCCAAGTAGAAAGCGAGACACTCTGCCGGTTGGCAGAACCTGATTTTGCTGAGTTAGGCGTGTCCCTGGGTCAACATCTGTGTTGACCCTGGAAAAACATTGTGATTAGCCAATCAGATTTGAAGAACCAGTTTATAGTTAAGTTTAGGCTTACAATCAGTGTTTGGTGCTTGTACATCAGTGTCATCTATCATTTCCTCTGATTTTAGGCAATACTCATGGGTAGGGTTAGGTTTGGGTGTAGAGATATGGTCAAAATCACTAAAATTTTGGAATAAAATGTTGACCCAGGAACACGCCTAACTCAGCAAAATCAGGACGTGCTTCCAGGTTGGTAGGGAGGGTGTGCGCGACGTCGCCTATTGGCCTTGATTTCTTCCTCTGCAGATGCACGTGGTCTGATGTGGTCTGACGTAAGCTGATGTTGATGTCCAGCTGTCTGCAAAAGGCTTTCCAAACTTGTGAGGTGAACTGTGTTCCGCTATCTGAGACAATGTCTTCAGGTATACCAGAAGCTCTAAAAACAGGTTTGAACATAGCTAGGGCTGTTTCCATGGCAATGGGCAGGGTTTTCATAGGTCTTTGAGAAACAATCAATGATCACCAAAATTGTTGTGAAACCACTTGACGGTGGTAGGTCAATGATGAAGTCTATTGAGAAGCATGACCAAGGGTGTTGGCCAAGGGTTGTAGTAAGCCAGAGGGTAATTGTTTGGGTGTCTTGGACTGAGCACAGACTGGGCATGACTTGACATTAGCCACATCCCTAATCATTGATTCTTGAGTTCTTGTTCTTGAGATACCTGGGTCGCCTGAACAAAGTGTGCCCATTGCATGACTCTTATGCGTAGAGTTCCAGGTACATAGTGCTTGTTGGGAGGTGGTGCGGATTCATTCTGTTGTTCCCTTTGAATCTCATTTATCAGATAAAAAGGTGCAATGATAATTGACGGAGGTAGGATGAATTCTGGTTTGGATTCTGTTTGGGGAAGATCATGTCGCCTGGATAATGCATCAACCTTCCTGTTTTTGCTGCCAGGTCGGTATTTTATAGTAAATTGAAATCTGGTGATGAAAAGTGACCAGCGTGCTTGACGAGGGTTCAGTCTCCTGGCACTCTTGATAAAACTCCAGATTCTTATGGTCTGTGATGACCTGGAATGGTGGAATGGAACCCTCTAGCCAATGTCTTCACTCTTCTATAGCAGCTTTCGCAGATAGGAGTTTTTTGTTGCCCACATCGTAGTTGTGTTCTTCATCTGTGAGTTTTCTTGGGAAACACTTGGGAAAAGCTTGCCTGGCTGTCCATGACATTGAGAGAGTGTGGCCCCAATTCCTCTGTCTGGCACATCCACTTCTACAAAAAAATGGCAGGTTGGGGTCTGGATGTTTGAGAATGGGTGCAGATGTGAAACTGTCCTTGGGTGTGGAAAAGGCGATTTCTGACAATACTAATTTTGAAGGTCAACCTTTTAATTAGAGATGTCAGGGGTGTCTGGTTAGGACATGGTCTTGGTGTTAACTTTCTGGAATAAATAAAGATGTCATCTATGTATGCAATTACATACTTGTTCAAGATGTCTCTGAAGATCTCGTTGATAATGGACTCAAACACTGCTTGTGCATTAGCTAGCCTGTACAGCACAACCTGATATTCGTAGTGCCCCCTAGTGGTCACAAATGCTGTTTTCCATTCATTACCTTCTTTAATTCGGATCAGGTTATAGGGGCTCCAAAGATCTTACTTGGTATAGATTGTTGCTTATCTCAGTTGTTCTAGAGCGTCTGGCACTAATGGTAGTGGATAATGGAATTTAATGGTGACATTGTTAATGTCACGATAATCAATGCATGGCCAAAGTCCTCCAACTTTCTTTTCCACAAAGAAGAAACCTGTCACTGCTGGGGAAGTGGATAGACAGATGAAACCAGAACTGAGAGCTTCTTCAACGTATTTCTCCATCTTAACATCAGTTACGTAAAATTAGATGGTTTCTAGATGGAACAATCCTACTTGCAGTTGCATTGGCAGAGTGTTTTGAGTGATTCCGTCTCTGATGGGTTTATTTTCAACAGCATTAACCTTGATTGGATCACAGGGTTGTGTGGGGATGTTGAATTTCTTGATGAGGTCTTGATTCAATGCTGTGAAATCAATAGAATCCTTTTCAGTTGTAATCTTGATACTAACTGTATCTAATTTCATAACTGGGAAAGAAAGATTGTCAACACTTACCTAGCACTTACCCACAGTAGAAACATAGGTTGTGTAAAAGCATATGATCACTGAAACACACTGTCCGTTTTCCAGACCGCCACAGCCCAATCAATCAATTTACCAGTTAACAGACACATGATAAAAGCATATTTCTTCTCATCAGACTCAAACCCATCCCCTTGGTGTTTGAAAAAGATTTCTACTTGATGGAAAAATCTTTTTCACTGTTCAACTGTGCTGTCAAATTTATTGGGTAAAGCAAGGCTTACCTTCTTAGGCATGGTAGGTGGTAGCGATATACTGCGGATATACTGCATTAAATAGTCGCTGGTAGCACACAGGTTACTCAGCTGTTTCCTGGTATCCCTTGAGAATGTCACTCTGATAAGCGAACGCTGCCTGTAGATTAGAAACTTCCGCTGGATCCCTCTGAGGCAAAGTATTATGTGACGAGCCAGAGGCCGAGTGAGGATCCATGTGGGTCTGTTTATTAAAATCCACAGCCAACAAATCCAAAACGATGAGCAGAAGGCACAAACGTGAAGCCGGCAAAGATCAAAACACCCAAAGACAGTCCAATCAAAACATCAAAGCAAGGGGCAATCCAAAAACATGAGCAGGGAAAATCAGGCAATAGTCATACACAGAAAGAGGCAAGACAAAAGTAGAACACAATACTTAGCATGGGTCTTCTTCTTCTTCTTTAATTTTATTGGCGGTTGGCATCCAACATGGTGCATTACCGTCACCAGCTGTTGTGGGTGTGAAGTACCAATGGGGATTTAGACGTTTTATGTAAAAATGTAAATTCTCTCAAAAAGTCTAGTTGATTTTAGAAATGTCATAAAATGCTCCCATGCTGATGGTCTAACTGCAGAGAAAGAAAGCTAATCTTCTACTGCTAGTGTAGTGTATCCTAACGCTTTGATACTATCTAGCAGGACCTCCCTCTCAGCATTATATGCTGGGCAGTCTTTTAAAACATGTACCAGAGTTTCTGCTTGATGGCATGATGAACACTGACCATTATTATGTTTCCCTATAATGTTGAGAGTATGATTAAGGTTAGTATGACCTATTCTCAGCCTTGTGATTATTGTTTTGTCTTTTTGAAGGAACCTGTTGCTGAATCTTATTAGCATGGGTCTGTTAGCAGGTCCATACTAAATACCCAACAAACAGGAAGTAAGCAGAGGGAGCTGAACACAGTCAATATTCAGGAGAGTGGCATTACAGTACCTAATTATAATTATAACTGTAGTGAAAAATTAAATTTGACATATATTTGGTCTTACATTTGAAATATAAAAAACATTACATTATTATTTATACTGTGCAGTTTTCTAAGTGTAGGAATAAGGAAGTGTACTTCCTTTCACAAGAGATATCCTCTGTCAAATATTTTTTATATTGATTTTGTATGTGCTTGTTTTTTTACCTACTAGGACCTGAGTAATAATCTCTAGGCAGCTATTTTAAGAAGTCTTTGTTTTCCACCCTCTTCTGCTATTCTGTTCAGCTTTCCTTTTTTTTTTTTTTTTTGTTGGTCTTTCCCTTACAATTTGTTTTATGTATTTATTTTTTATTAACCATGACCTCTCTTTTTTTAACCACTTCTTTTCTCTGTGTTTATGATGTGTCTGTATGCAGTGAGAGGAGGAGTTACCAATCTCCCCCTGGTTATGGTAACCATGGCAACTGTGCGATCTTCCATGGGAACTGGATGGAATGTTTCATTGCTGCAAATATCTGCTCAGACTTGTGTCTCCTCGGAAGGGGGCGGGGCTATATTTAGTACTGATGATGACAGAGCATTGTTTGGGTTGTCAGTCTGAGCTGTCGAAGAACAGGACAGATTCTGACCAGCAGTACATTCTATCCATTCTCTGTTTCTGTCCTAAATATTCAGAAAAGGGCACTTTCCAACCCTTACTCTTAAGTCCAAATAAAAGTTTGACTTATTTGTATATTAATTCATGTTTTATTATCGTTCTTTACAGAAGTGCTTATATTTTGATTATATATTTTGTTGACTAACACACTAAATGCAATAGTTCTTTCATAGTCCTCCGTCGCATTACCTTTGAGATTTTGACATCAAGCATTTGACGTTCATTCTAACTAGTTAGTCTTCATTGTGTTTTGTTGTTAACAGCATCGAGCACCGGGTCGGGTTCTGTTCGAGATGGTCTGCCTGCATCTGAACCTTATTGAGGGAGATTACTTTGGTCTGGAGTTCCAGAGCCATCACAGAAAGATGGTGAGCCAGATTTTTTTTTTACAGCAAATGCAATCATAATGCATTTTTAGGACCGTTTTCCAAGTTTTCTGCTGCTCATAGTTAAGACCTCAACAGGAAATAGCTGTAGTGAATATGTCAGTGAGTTGAAATGTTCTTGTTGTGGTGTGTGTTTATGTAAGATGAGGGCTGTGTGTCAGTCGGACTCATCTTTGCTGTGTGCTTTACTCCACAGGTTTGGTTGGATTTACTAAAGCCCATTAGAAAGCAGATCACACGTAAGAGCCCTCACTGCTGTGTGTGTGTGTGTGTGTGAGAGAGAGTTTAGTATTGCTCTATGATTTCTACAAGACATGATCTATATTTTTGAATGATCTAACACATTGGTGCTAGGCTTTTAAGAAGTGTGTGTGTCCAGGGCCCAAGCACACCGTCCTTCGGTTTGTGGTGAAATTCTTCCCCTCTGATCACTCGCTGCTGTTGGAGGAGCTGACCAGGTGAGGCCGTTTTCATTCACTGAGGCATTCGTGTGTCTCTCACATGTGCTTATAGGCCTGTTTTCTGTCAGGTACTTGTTTGCGCTGCAGGTGAGGCAGGATCTGGCCAGCGGACGTCTCACGTGTAGCGACGCCAGCGCTGCTCTTCTGGTCTCTCATATCATCCAGTGTGAGTTAAGCTGACTGTGATCGTGTCTGTTCAAAGTGATGCAGCCTTAACTAACTTAGTGAAAAATACATACAATAAAATGTCTACTTCATGTTACATATATTACAAATACATTTTGTTTTTTATCATTTTGTCATTTTATATTTATATACCTAAAGGGTTAGTTTCAGTAAAATTCAGTCATTAATTACTCATCAATTACCTCATGTTGTTCCAATCTCATAAGACCTTCGTTCATCTGAACACAAATTAAAATATTTTTGAAGATATCAGAGAGCCATACAACTGAAATGATCCAGAAACAAGTTAAAACATCTGTAGAACAGTTCATGTGACATCAGTGGATCAACTTCAGTTTTGTGATGCTGCGAGAATACTTTTGTTGTGCTAAGAAAACTTGCGTTTCCACCATTTTAGAGAGTACCACAAACCAGCGCATACACATGCTTTCCCCTCAATTTAAACAATGCTGATTATGTCAAATAAGTTCTTAAGTACTCCCAAAAATGGAGGAAGATGTAACTCAGTGTCATGGTCGGTTCAGTGGACGAAAACTTCAAATAACATAAAGTCTTTTAATAAATCAAAAACAAGGAGTATTCAGACAGACAACCAACCCTAACATTCAACACTGATCCACAAATGAGAACTCAAAAGGACAGGGGATTTATACACAAAGGACTAAAGGGAGGACAGCTGGGGAGACACAGGTGGAACATAATCAACTAATAATCACTTAAACACAGGAAGAACCAAATATGGGCAAACAGGAACTAACAAAATGAAACTAAACAGACAATAAACAGACACTGAATGTGACACTCAGGGGATGAGAATGAAAGAAGAATCTAAAGAACATAATTATCTAAAACCTAAAAAAACTGAATACAGTCTTTTTTCCGCTATTCATTTAAAGTGCCATGCAGTGGCATATAAAAACAAGGCAACTAACACATACTGTGATCCTACTGGACTGTCATTCAGTAAAAGGGTATAAAGCGTGGAAATAGATATTAACAATTTTATACATGTTGTTCCTTCTCTGTCTCTTTTTGTGTCTCTGTCAAGTAATTTACTTATAGTGAACCTGTGTGTGTGTGGGTGTGTCCATGTGTGTGTTTATTTAGCTGAGATTGGAGATTTTGAGGAAACCCAGTGTAGACAGCATCTACTAAACACCAACTACATCCCTGACCAGATGGCCCTGATGGACAAAATCATGGAGTTCCACCATAAACACATGTGAGTCTCCCAAACAAAACACAAAGCCTCACTATTTGGGCACTTCATTATAGAGAAAAGACATCATTTGATTTCCCTCTTGAAAAAAAAAACAGTATTTAGCCTAGTTTCCATCCAGCTTTTAACACTGTTTTGGCTGTGTGTTCGCAAATATCTGCAAAATAGTTGTTTCCTTCCAGCTTCCATCCTTAAAAATACTAATTGTTGCATACATTTTGGTGTATTGCAAAAAAAATGGCAAAAGTTTTCATGTATAATAGCTCTATTTTCGGAGGGTGTGTTTGTTGGCGTTCCTCGTGGGTCAGGGCCCGCTGGCGCTGTGCAGAGACTCAATTTAGACTGGCCTGAAGCTCCGCAACCTGAACTACAAGCGAGCAGGCTGGATGGCGAGGTGAGGGAGCAAAATCAGATATATCATCTTCCTACAGGGACTGATCTTGCGAGGCTGGTGCCCTTAGTAGAAAGGCTGACAGCATGGGAAAAATTAAAACCACAAATTTCTCCTTGGCTTCTATCCGTGATGAGAGACGGGTATCTAATTCAGTTCAGAAAACAACCACCGTGTTTCAACAGGGTTCTTCCCACAGTGGTGGAAGTCAGATGCGTCAGATGTTGGTGCTGGATCAAGAAGTAACTTCTCTCTTAGAAAAGCGGGCCATCGACATGGTTTCATTGGAAAACAGAGACTCTGGGTTTTACAGCCCGTATTTTGTTGTTCCAAAACAGGATGGAGGGCTGAAGTCCATTTTAGATCTCAGACAATTGAACCGCTTAGTCAGTCAGCTGAAGTTCAAAATGCTCACACTAAGACAGGTGATGTGTCAATTCAGGTCCGAGGACTGGTTGATCACAATAGACACGGCCTGGCACCGCTGAGGCTCCAGGGCATCCGTATTCTAAATTATTTAGACGATTGGCTGATCCTAGCGACCTCACACAGCAAGGCATGCAGACATCAAGATGTCACCCTCGTCCATATGAACAAACTGGGAATATGGATAAATACTAAATAATAAAAAGAAAAGTGTACAGTCTCCAGTTCAAAAAATAGCCTATATAGGCATAATGTGGAACTTGACGAGGTCATTCAAACCATTTTACAGTCAAGAGCTCCCTCGACGAGGAGACTGTATGCAGGAGGTGGAAGCTTTTTGCTTTGTGGTGCGCAGGGCGAGAACAGGAAACAGGTAACTGCCCGATTGGTACAGTTCTGGAATTCCTGCAAGCAAGGCTATCTACAGGGATAGCCTATTCTACCTTAAAGGTATACATGGCGGTCTTTTCGGCATTTCATGCACCTATTGATGGCTCTTCAGTGGGTAGACATTCTTGTGAGGTGCACTCAGACTGAGGCCTATGATACGATCCAGAGTCCCAACCTGGGATCTGGCAGTGGTCGTAGAGGCCCTGACTAGAGCTCCATTTGAACCCTTGGGGCAAATTTCGGACCGATGCCTAACCCTCAAGACTACAGTCTTGTTGGCACTCTCTTTACTCAAGAGAGTAGGAGACTTGCAGGCCCAGGTCAGTGGCTGCTACCTGTATTGACTTTGCACCCGGACTGGTAAAGTTTTTTTCTCTTCCCGCGGGCGGGATATGTCCCTAAGGTCCCCACTGTCCCACCTCAGCCAGTGGTGCTCCGGGCGTTTTGCCCTCCTCCATTTCAGGAGGTGAGCCAGGAAAGGCTTCGTTGTCTATGTCCAGTGCGAGCATTGGATATGTATATTTGCAGGTCTGCGGACTGGAGGAAGGCGGACCAACTGTTTGTGTGCTTTGGCCCTTTTTGCTAACTGTAGATATATATATATATATATATATATATTCTATATTGATGATGTATTGATATAGAATTTATGAGCTTAAGTTAACCTGAAAAAAACTGTGTTGACACATTAGACATTTTTATCAATAAATGGTGTTTTAATTTCAGGAGGAGCACGTACGAATGATCACCAGTCGCTGCCAAATTCCTCATTACTAATCACCCTATCAGAACTCTTTACTCCGCCTTAAATACCGCTCACTTCCTCTCTCTGGCATCTTCGTTTTTTGACATCCCACCACCTTCCCCTCACCGCCTACCAGAGCCGGGGCCAGACCGGAGGTTCTCCACCATTTTTTCTCCAGTCAGAGTTTCCCGCCACCGTTACCATTCGGCTTACCATTCTGAGTCACCCAGTTAGCTCCGAGCTGTTTCATTGTCTATTCTCCCGCTACTTCCAATAACCTGCCACTTCCTCCTGGGGAGCATGTGGACTCTGAGCATCACCCAACACCAGGCAGTGTTATAACTTTGTGTGTGTGTGTGTTTGTGTGTGTATATAAGTGGACAAACGCCAGCAGAGTCAGATTACCGGTTGCTGGAGGTGGCGTGCAGGTTGGAGATGTACGGTATCCGACTCCATCCTGCTAAAGACAGAGAAGGAGCCAAACTCAGCCTGAGTGTAGCACACTGCGGCATCCTCGTCTTTCAGGTGAATGAAATCACACACACACACACACACACACAGGCATACATGAACAACAGCATGACATGAGTTGTGGTTTATTCAGGGGCACAACAGAATCAACAACTTCAACTGGTCTAAAATCCGCAAGCTGAGTTTCAAGAGACGGAGGTTCCTTATTAAACTAAGAGCAGACCCTAGTGTGAGTTTCACGTAGTATGAGTAAATCTTTATATTAAGCTCACATTTAGCATGTTGACTTTTAACATGGCGTGTCCGTCCTTCTCGTCCTGTAGCAGAATGTGAATCAGGACACGCTGGAGTTTTTGATGGCGAGTCGGGACTGCTGTAAAATGTTTTGGAAGATCTCTGTGGAGTACCACGCCTTCTTCAGGCTCTTTGAGGAGCCCAGACCTAAACCTAAACCAGTGCTGTTCAGCAGGGGCTCTTCCTTCAGGTTCAGGTAGTAAACTGGTGAAATGCTTTTTTCTCTTTGCTCTGTCTCTGACCTAGTTTCTGTCATGTGTTGATAGTGTGATAATGTTCAGGTGTGTTTATCCCTCATTGTCTGCCCTTTTGTAAGTTTGATTTCATTCAGTTTTAATTGGTCCGGTATCAAGGTTACCCTATATGTGTGTGTGAACTACACACATGCCTGTCTGTTAGCCTGTTGTACTTGCAGGTAATGTAATATTAATCAAATAAAAGGCAACGGATGTGTGCTTTAAGCGAGTACAGTCGTTACGTTGTAATAATCCACTTTACACTTATTTTGAAGGACATGCCAGTACTTTTACCTGTAGTGCATTATTTTGCTCTTGTCAACATGTTGTGTAATCCAGTTGGACTAATTACCCTCTCTTCTCCGCAGCGGTCGGACACAGAAGCAGGTGATAGATTATGTGAAGGAAAATGAGTTTAAAAAACTGCCCTTTGATAGGTGAGCCTGATTTGTTATTTTATTGAATGAAAAGTCAGCATTTCTGCTCTGCTATTCGTTTAAGATTTCATTAGTGTAGAAACTTGTAAGGCTGTGTGATTCATTATTTGTGTGTTTGTTTCTCTGTCTTCTAGGAAACACAGTCGAGTGCAGTACAACAGCAGTCTGTCACCTGTGCGTTCTGCACAGCATCAAGTGCCAAATCAAGTTAGTGTCTTCACAAATGAATGTTTTCAAGACATTTTTAATGAAGAGAGATATATGCAATGCTAAGCACTACATTTGGAGAAATTTAGAGATTTTCTCAATATTTCAATTTTTTGCACCCCCAGATTCCAGATTTTCAAATAATTTTATCTCTGCCAAATATTAACAATAACCGTACATCAAAGGAAAGCTTATTTACTCAGCATTCAGAAGATGTATAAATCTCAATTACTAAAAAATTCGGCCCTTAGGACTGGTTTTGTGCTCCAAATATGTCAAAAGATCAAGGGAACCTTGATTTCTCAGCTCAAGACCCATTTAATTATGTATGGCCTTACGCTCATTGACCACCGACTCATTGTGAGCATTGTGTAGTTTTAAAAATTAGCCAATGGAACAGCTATTATCATGATTTACCATCAGAGACAACATGTAGGCTGTATGGCTGAAGAAGTGGAAAATGACGAGGTTGCCTAATATCTTTTCAACAGACAAATCGCTCCCAAATCAGAAATTAGCAGCACAGTAATTACTGACAACGTAAGCTATTCAAATAAAAGAACAAGAAAAAATAAATGAACGAAGTTCAACAAACTGTAATAAACAAAGAACACTGTAATACTTTCAATACCAGCATTTTTAATTTAATGAACAGTTTAAATAAAATTAAACAAATTCCCTTATATCGAATAAAATGAGGTGCGATATGCTTACGGAACAAGGTCATTAACATTTTCAACAAAGTATTTAAAACAAAAAGTGACCCAGCGTACCTACACTCTTTTATTTTGGTCTTGATTTTCGGCTTATTTAAATCATACAAACGTCTTACCTCGATATCTTGTTCATAGCATCCCTCTGACACCCCAAACTTCACTCTATTTCTACTGTTCTCCCTCTGGGGGGAGCGTTTGGGAATCGGGCTGGACGCCGAGCTTCGTCTGCTTTCCTCGGTCAAGAGAAAAAAACCTTGGGCTCGGGAGTCTGCTTATATTAATTATATATAAGTGCTAATTCGTGAAGGGTGTTGGTGGGCCCAAAAAAAACAAACAAAAAAAAGGATATTCGAATCGCAAAACTGAAAACCGCATGCCAACCCTCCGAACGAATATTGAAATAATTGAATCTTCTGGTCCAGCCCTACTCATTATTAATTTTTTAAATGATTAAAATAAATGAATGACTGAGTTAATGGACTGGGCCCTAGAGGAATCTAGTGTCCTTTGGCTAAAGGGCCTGGCACCCTCCCGCTTTGGAGGCTGCAGGGCAGTGATCCCAGTGGTCCACTTTATAATTCATGATGTAACTATCTGCAAACTATTTACATAGAGCAGATTACACCATTAACCAAGTGCTGGCATTACTAGAGGTTCATCCACATAGATAAGTGTTTACTTAAGACCTATTGATTAAAAATACATTTAATTCAGGAAAAAGCCACAATGACTAAAAAGTTAAGAATACATTGTAAGGGTCAAAATGCCAAAAATTAGGATATTAAAGTGGTCATATAATGTTGCTAAAAAGAACATTATTTTGTGTATTTGGTGCAATGTGTTTGTGGTTTAAGGTTCAAAAAACACATTATTTTCCACGTACTGTACTTTTTTTTTCAATTCTTTTCTAATCCTCTACTCCTGAAATGGGCCACTTGTAAAAAGCTCATCATTCTGAGAAGTAAGGTTTGCTTTGATTGGCCAGCTATCCAGTGCATTATTGTCCATTAATTGGCCAGTTCCCTTAAGCATGTGATGGAAATATTACGACCCTTACCATAATGCGATGATGGGTCCTGGCACGACAACACACAAACAATTAAACGCATTACTAACAAAACATTTGTTGCATCCAGTGGAGACATAACTACTGATTATCATGACCATACTCACTTTATCCACAGTTTTGTTCACCGCTGTGCTACTCTCCTTCTAGGTTCAGGAATCAGTCCTCCATAAAATGTGCTGAACACATCTGAATATTTGTGTTGAACTGTTCTGGAACGGTGTTGGAAACACAACTTCTAGATTATAGTTGTATCCTCTTTTAGAATCCGAAACAAAGTATAGTTTAACTTTTACAATGACACACAGGAGGGGTTCGAAATTAACTTTTTTGATTACCAGCCACACTTCAGAAACAATCAGAATTTCCATTAGACACATTTTTACGTGGTGAAAATAAGAGATTACGAATGCCACTGAATTAAAATTTTATCATTTTATTAACAGTGCATGAAAAACGCACAGATTTTAAAATTACTGGTCCCCACCACGAAACTGTTAGTTTTATATTTTTCTTTCGTGTACTCACGACAAATCTGACAAAACATGACCGCATTTTTACTATCAAACACTAGCGAAATGTGAAATGTAGGACGGTGGGGACAAACGACCCAGAGCATCTCCAATGTGATTTGCCTGATTGGCTCATGCATCACCAGCCAAACTGGCTGGAAAGTTTTTATCAATACCCGCCAAAATGATTTTTAACACGAATTTGGCGGGCTGGCGGGTGTTAATTTCGAACCCTGCACACAGCGTCTCCAGAACATGGCGCCCGCAGCAACACTACAGCAAGAATAATAGCTGAGCCATAAAATTGGCCATTTTAGCAGCTTTGAATGAGTAATAACTTTTATAAAGAATATCTCTTTTTGAGACTTTAGTCTTTTCAAATTTAGGAAAAACCTGAAATTGTGTCATATGACCCCTTTAAGTAAAAACCATAATCCATGAAGATAATTTTTACATTTCCTACTGTAAATATATAAATATAATTTTTCAAATAGTTATATCTCCAAATATTGCCTTATCCTAAGAGTGCAGTGTGCAGGTACTTGAAAGACCCATTCTTCTCTCTTCCTCCCGCAGGCTGTCAAGCAAAGCTGGGAAGTCTCATTTTTAGTAAGTTCAGAAGATTCTGCGATAATAAGACCATGTGGAAACTCCTCCCCGTCAACTCAGCGCAATGGATGCAGCGACCAAACATACCCCATTCAGGAGGACCGCAGAAGCCCGGCCGCGAAGCAGCAGCCCATCGATAGAGCAGGTCTGGCGTCCCGCTCAGCCAAAGGCAGCAGCTCATCCATCCCGTACATTGACTGCAGTGATGCAGAGTTTAGCGAACAGGAAGTCAGAGGTCGAGTCAGCAGGTCACACTCGCAAACACGCGATGGCAACAGCGACAGTGCTTATGGCACCGGCTTTGGTTTGCCCCGGTCACACCAGCAGGACAGATACTTGGGCAAGTTCAGACAGAGAGAGTCTCCGCCTCTTTCCCCTGTAAGCCAAACCACAAGCCCCACCCACAGCTACCCAAGTCCCTCCTCTCCAAATCAAAGAGCTAGCATTTTTGGGTCGCCGTTTCTTGGAGGCAGGGTACGTGGGCCACTTCATAGCACACTGTTGGAAGAGTTGGCCGCAAAAAGCTCCTTAAACCACCAGACAGGCACTCGAAGCCTGACCTCTAGCCCTGCCCCTTCCTTAATTCACAGGACCAGCTCGCTAAGCTACTCCCAGTATAATGGACACACTGGGCAGAGCTTTAGTTCAAAAGCAGGACGGGAGGAAAGAGTGGGACTATTTAGTAGCTGCTCCCCAATTGTGAACCGGTCAGCAAACAAGTCCCAGAACACTGTTAGCCAGTTAGAAAGAAACATGCGGGTCTCCAATCAGCCACACACTCCTGTTCTCTCCCGTGCCGAGAGAATGGCCATGTTGGAGCGCCGAATGCTGGCAAATGGGCTCGCGCCTCCTGGCAAGGCCAATCTCAAGCCAAGCTCGCCACACAGGCGCTTCGGGGCTGTGCAGATGATTGACGGCTCCACCAGTAGTGGAACAGACACTAGCGACTCAGAGGAGGCGGAGTCTACTGGCTCCTGCAGCCAATCACTGGGCTTTGAAAACCAAGCCGCTCATAGTTCGTCCGCTCTCCCCAGAAACAAGTACTCGTTTGGAAGCTTGCAGCTAGATGAGCTCGATGATGAAGGAGGGTGTGTGGACCTCAGTGATGAGGAAGGGATGCAAGTGTTTAGCTGCTAGCACACTAGTGTGAAAATGTCATTGCGGTGTGCTTCTCGGCGATGCCACATTGACTTTTCTTTTCCTATAACCCGAGATAGCCTTAGCAAGGTGGAAATTCTTCCCTTTCTTAAGGCAAAACTCTGTAGTTTTGCAGTAAGTGATTTTATCCAGCACTCTGGATTGAGCGAGAGGGGACTTTTGTGGTGCCAAGTTCTGCACAGAACGCTAATTACTCGCAGTTCTGATGCTGCAATAATCTGGAGTGATGTTGTCACTCCCTGGAGTAAGTTTAAGATCTCTGGGTTGGAAGCATGCGAGGAGCCATAACAGGTAGATGAATGTAATTTTGCCAAGTAAGACGTGTTCCTGGATCCGTATACTAGTTGGTCCTGGAGCAACTTTCCTGTTGACCCATTGGGTTAGGGTTAGATTTAGTCTAGAGTTGAATCTTTGGCTCCTATGGCATGTACAACTCAATGTTTCACTCTGGTTTTTAAAGGTTAAGGGTGATGCTGTAATAATGAATGAGGTGGAACACTTTTTTGGGCCTTCATGCCTCTCCTTTTTATGAGGAACAATCTGCTTAAACCATAACTTTTAGACTTTTTAATAACTGTAGGAAATAGAACTTTTAATTCCACTGTACAGTTGAAATGTGGTACTTTTAGAACAAGGCTGGGCAACTCTGACCCTCAAGGTCCACTGTCCTGCAGAGCCGTCCAGTAATCCTGCAGACCTCGATCGCCTTGTTCAGGTGTGTTTGATCAGGGTTGGATCTAAACTCTGCAGGTTAGTGGATCTCAGAGGCCAGAGTTGGCCAGCCCTATTTCTTTGAAGCATGTGTAGCAATCTTAGCGCTGAGCAGCTCTCAGTACAGTGTAGAGCTCTGCTCCTGGAGGCTTCGGTTCCAACACACCTGCCTGCTAGTTTTAAAGGATTGGTTCACTTCCAGAATTTCCAAAACTTCCTGAACATTTTTGGTAATTTTGAAAAGAAAGTAATGTTTTTGAAGAAAACGTTTTACAATCCGTCTCCATATAGTGGACTTCAGTGGTGGCCAAGTTCTAATGCAGCTTCAAAGGTCTCTATACGATCCTAGCTGAGGAAAAATCAGTCTTTATCAAAGTGACTGGTGCTTTTGAACAAAAAAAGTATCTCCAGAATAAGGTTATTATATAACCTAAAGTTAGTGCTCATTATGTTCTAGTTATTCACTCTTTTAAAATGCGTTAAATAGGTGTCACTTCATTAAATGTTTTTAATACAACTGAAAATGTATTTCACATGATCACAATTTCAGATGTTTTAAACAACAAATAAATTATACAGTATCGAGAGCAAGCAAAGAGCAGTATCGAGAGCTTGTTCAAACTCCAAATCAGTTTGGGTCGCAAAATGATTCGAAGCGCCCCGATCGGATCATGTATTGTGAATCATTTTGACCAGAATGGCACATTTCCCGAATCATTTTATGCTCCAAGGGATGCATAGACCGCAGACACAGTTATTAACTAATTGTTTCACTACATAAGACAATTTTTCCTCAGCTAGGATTGTGATAGCTGAATTATGAATATTTGTTTGTTCGTTAAGTTGACGATAGCTCTTCAGGAGCAGACCGGTGTAGAACTTCATCTTCATTAATATTCTTAATCATCAGATTGCTATTTGTACATTTGTGCCGCCTCTCACAGCTGCTTATCATTTAAAGAACAGTGTGATTTTTGAAGATTCACTCATCCTGAGCTACGCTAAATATCCTCATATCATGGTCTTCATTGTGTGGCTTTTTTTCCCCTTCTGGCTGAGCCTCTCTTTACTATGAGACATGAGCAATCTTAAAAAC
This sequence comes from Enteromius afrohamiltoni, assembly GCA_034779775.1. Lineage (NCBI taxonomy): Eukaryota > Metazoa > Chordata > Actinopteri > Cypriniformes > Cyprinidae > Enteromius > Enteromius afrohamiltoni. The sequence continues at coordinate 2,233,057 of JAUYWG010000042.1, forward strand.
TTGCATGACTTTTTAATAGCTAGATGTGAATGTAAGCATATTGAATATAAGCGGGTTTTGTCTTATTGTGTCAGAATTGTGATGAATGTATTTTGTCAGTAAGAGATTTCAGTTTCTGAGATGAAGATCCTGTCACTGTGTCACCTTCTTGTCATTTCAAATCTATATGACTTCTCCGTCCTTCCATGGACGGAACACACAAGAAAACATTTAAGGGATGTTTGCAGTTTGCGCTGCTTTTCCAGAAAGAAGCAGAGGTGTGAGGTTTATTATAGTGACACGAGGGTGAGGGAACTGACAGGAGTGTCCATTGAGTCTTCAGAGAGTAAGGCATCTGTCTCCTCGTCTCACCGTGTTTCTCTCTGTCTCTCCTTCCCTGAGCACCTCTACCTTACCTTACACATGGGTTTACCTGTTATCCTTCAGCAGGGATTGGAAAGAGCATTTTAATTCGATATTTTAATATATGAGTGGATATGAGTGGAAAGGTGCTAATGTTTCTAATCCCTGCCTGATGCCTCACTCCCTTGATGTCACTATTGGCTGATATTCACTATTGTTTTGTACCTTTTCTTTCCTGCCCCATTTTTTTCTGAAACCGCTTGAGCTTGTCATTTATGATCAATAAATGCTTGTTATGTTTTCTGCTGGCATTTAATGAATCTGTAACTAACGGTGTTTTTAAATGCTGGGTTGCATGCTCTCCCTTCATATGGCTGTTCTATTTCAATGAAAGGCAGTGCATTCTGGGAAATTTTCACACATGAAAATTTGAATATCCTTCTGAATGTGTGTGACATGACTGATCTTCTCTTGTTTGTTCACACAAGGATCAAATCACACTCCAGGATTGTTTAGAAATCAGCTTGTTGGCCACCTGCTGTTCATTTGTGTGAATGACATGTTGATGATCTTTCTCACGCCTTGGCTGTGTTCAGAATGGGATGCTAGTGTACTGCCTGCTTCACACTACACACTGTATACTTCATGCACATTTTTGTCCCCCAAGAACTATGCAACAGACATTTTAAATAGCTGTAAGTGGCTATGTATGAAAATGAAGCATTTTATTGTTGATTACTGAGTATGATCAATACATCCAGTTCTTTCATCATATTGGGAAGTACATAGTCAGCAGAGCAGCAAGTACAGTAGTCTCTCTTGTGAACACAGTTCGTCGTTCCCTCTCTTCCTCTGTCTCTGTCATTCAGCACTGTTCAAGCTTAATCTCTCTTCTGATGTTTCCCTGCCTGTTCCTTCTCAATGACTTTTGGTTCTGCTGCTCTTTATGAACCACATAGACTTTTTAACAATGTATTTTGTGCACTAGTGTCAATAAAGTTACAGTTGGCCTTTGAAGACTTGGGAATTGTTTTTTAAAGCTTATAATGCTCATCCTTTTCATGACCCAAGCCTCCGTCCCTCTCACCCTCCCCGCTGCCTGTGGCTGCACATCTGTCCACACATGTATGTGAATGAAGCGCAGTATACATGCATTAGTCCACGTCTGCCTGTATGGTGTTGTGTGATCTGTTCATGTGTTTGTGTTCATGGAGGAGTGCCGGAAATACACTATCATTTACAACTCTGGACACATTCCTTTTTGTAAGTTTGACTTTCTTATCCAGCTATCACTCAACTAACTTTACACTGTTGGCAGCTTCCTTCACTTTCACTGTAGTGTACTTAAAATCTGAAAGTATGCATATATATATATATATATAAAGTAAAACTTTAAAATCTTCTTCTAAAATGTTAAATCTTTGTTTTAATAATTTTTGTTGTGCTTTAATGAAGTACAAAGCACATGTGAGAACTATATGGTCGATACTGTATTTAAAGATGTACGGACTTTGTCATTACATTGTGTCTAAGCCGAGCGTTACACAAGTAATTACAAATATTTGTAATTACATAACATACAAGTTAGAAATGCATTCATTTTAACTGTATTTCAAAGACAATAGAACAGAAGTCGTTCTGAACGATTAATCACAATGAATTGCATTCAAATTATATCAAATGTTTTCATTTGTGTATAAATAAATGCAAACACATTATATTTTGATATTAAATATAGTTTTATATAATAATTATTTTGAGTACAAATATATGCATGTAAATATTTACAAAATATATACAGTATGTCTTTAAATATACACAGCACACACACACACACACACACACACACATCATTTACACAACAACTTTTATTTTGGATGTGATTAGACAGCACTACAGCCTACACGTGAAGATGTAGTTAACTCTGACGTTTAGTCACAGCTCAAATAAATGTTTCTGATAACATTGCAGTCACTTCACACTCAAGTATATTATCTCCATACTAAGTATGCTCTTTTTTTAAGTGTGCTTACGTCTTCTTCTACTTCTTAACTTGTCTATTTCTGTCGGTTAGTTTAAAAGCTCTAGGCTCATGAGAAACGTGTTCACAGCTTTGACTGGTAGGGTATAGACTTGTGCTGGTGTGTGTGTGTGTGTGTGTGTATTAATCATGACTGCGCTGCACAAAGGAAACACACGAGGCGGATTTGGGCAAGTACTGAGAAAAGCTCCTGTAGGAGTAGATCTGTGGGAAGTGCACTAGACTACCGAACATGTTTATTTAGTATCAAGTATGTTTATGTTTGTTTATTTATTTATTTTTACCCATTTAGACAGAAGAAGATACTGCCAGCTCTTACTAAGTGCAATGGCTTTGATAAATTGTACAGTGCCAAAATGGGAAATGTTCAAAAGAAACATGGCAGTATCATGCTATTTTTGTATTTCTTGTGATATCGATAAATATTTGCATGCCAAAATAAGTGAAAGTGAAGTCTAAATGCACACATCACATACGCTCAATATAAAGGGCAGCTGCCTCAGATCTAATGCTCTTCCTCTGTGCCTGTCTGTCCTTCTCAGAGGTGACGTGTGCTTTAGTTAATGGTCACGCTGAAGACTGTAGAGGGGCGACGCCGTCTCCTCTCATCTCACCCATGCTGAAAGATACTGGTGCCATACGCACTGATGATGAGGAGGACAACAGGAGGAAGGTGAGATCTGTGGTTCTAAAAAGCATAGGTCTTCTATCGACGATGCTGAAAATACAGCTTGGCAACGGTATATTAAAATGACATTCACATACAGTACATGCATTTGAATGACATTTAAAATAAATCTCACTTTAATGTGTTTATGTGCATTCAAAAAACTTCTTTCCTGTGTTCTTGACAATGTTGAGTATGAACATGCAATATATAAAACGATTAGGCTTTCAAACAAACAAACAAAAAGCTTCAAGCTTTGAAATGAAGCAACATTTTGTTGTAATATTCAGTAATATTATCAAAAGATGCAGTGGATGGCTTCCGTCAGTGCTCTCCATTTCATTCTGTAACGGTTTTCATTGACATTACAACAACAAAAAAAGTGGTGCTTGGGTCCATCACTAAAAATACAGTAAATGATCATTATTTGTGTATGAAATCCAAATTTGTGCTGATCCGCGAGGATCTGGAAGAACCCGGAACAACCGTTAAATTACCATGGTTACTGAACAATTAATAATAATAAAGACAGTTTCCTATGTTTCTAGTGTTAGCACGTAATATTTGTGTGAATGAGTAATGGTACGCACATGCTCGGGTCTAAACCGGTAAGGTTTACACATGTTGCCCCGCCCCATCGTCCAGGCTGCTCTCTGGGGTACTTGGGAAATTCTGTGTTTGGCAGGAAAGAGTGGAAGTCAGTTTTTTCTGAAGTGTCATGTGTTATGTGGATGATTGTATTGTGTGTGTTTGTGCAGAACTGTCCCGCCGATAACGCATACTGCTCCGCTAAAGAGCTGCTGTGTACGGAGAGGACATACCTGAAGGACCTGGAGCTGATCACAGGGGTAACCCATGGACAGACCCTTCATCAGACCAACACACACATACACACACACACACACACTAGCCTCGGTGGTCGTCAGAGGCCGTGGATCAGGTTTAGAGATGTGTGTGCGTGTGTGTGTGTGTGAGAGAGAGAGTGCAGGAATGAGGTTGTGTTTACAGACCTGATGGCAATGTGTCTTTTGTAGGACCGCAGCAGTATATCAGAACAGGAACTCTGCTCACTTTAACAGGAAAAAGTTTAGAGAAGGTCGCTAATCTCATATTAGGCTTAGTTAGCACACATTTAGTTTATGTTATCAATCAGTTTCATTAGAATTATTGTGTGCAGAATTATAGATTACACACTCAGTATTGAACTATTTCAGTGTTTTTGGTGTAAGAGTTTAGCATGAAGTCTTTTATGCTCGCCGGGCTTGCATTTGTTTGATTAAAAAATACAATTTAAAGCTATTGTTTTTTTATTTTAATATGTCATTGTTATGCAAAATGTAATTTATTCTTGTGATGCAACGCTGAATGTCCAGCAGCATTACTCCCGTGATGATTTCTTTACTGTGCTGCTTCATTAGAACTGATAACAGAACAAATATATCCTGTTGGGATTGGAAGAATGTCATTTATTTGAAATCTAAATGTTATGTCATGTAGAAATCTTGAAAGGTGGTACATACGAACTCACCAGATTTTCACAATAGAAACCCCAGAGCACAGAGATGATTGATGTATATGTGTTAGTCGTTTCAGGGAGTGCTGGATAAAGAGGACTGTGTTCCTGACAGTCTGAAGACACTGTTGAGCTCCACCTACGAGCCGCTTCATTCCCATCACACACACTTCCTCCAGGAGCTCGAGGAGAGACTGTCACTGTGGTGAGTAACAGGTCTGAGTCACTGTGTGTTAGTGTTCACAGTGTGTTTATCAAATCAATTTAATGAATTATTTGAAAGCATAAAACATATTCCCTTTATTTATACAATAGCCCTATGTTTATCCTCAGAAATGGATGACATTTCTGTTGTATTATCCTAGATATTAGTTATTAGTATTTAGAGCAGTATTATTTTAGCATTATTGATATGCTATATATTTCATTTAATATTTTAATTCGATTTTTGTTATAATTTCATTATAGTTTCTATAAAGTTTTTGTAATTTTGTTTTGTGTTTATTTAATACTATAATCTAAATGTCTACATAGAATTTATTATTTTAACTTATGTAGTAAAAAATACATTTCCGTTAACATTTATTTAGTTTTTGAGATCAAATGGGAGCACAAAATCAGCTTACAGTGTAATTATTCTTATTACTGAGTGATTTAATTAACAACGACTAGGGTTTGGTTTGGGGTTAGTTGCTTGTTTATAGCTGTAGTAAGTACATGTAAGGTGTAACAGGGAAAGAGTTTCCAGAAGTGAACATCAACTGTAATCAAACAGAGCTCAACAAGAGATCAAGCTCTTCAGGAGGACCAGACAGCTTGATCATGTTTAGAGTTACGTTCAGGACCAGATCTGACAAACACTGCTTTAGTGAATAATGGAATTATGCTAATAGGTGCAAAGGTGCAATAGGTGCTTAAAGCACACCATTACTCAGTAATTCATTATTAAAGGGTGTGCAATACATTAAAAGGATGTTTCTTTCAAAAATAATGATTCTGTCATCATTTATTTATTTATGTATCCCTCACCTCATTCCAAACCTGATCTTTCTTCTGGAGGACTCAAAACAACATTTTGAATGTATTTGCAATGTGTTTTAGGGAAGGCCGATGTGATATGGAGGTTAAAGGAGAAATGCAGCATATAGGAGACCTGCTGCTGAAGAGCACACAGGAGCTGAAGGTGATGTGTGTGGTTTAAAGGGACACAAGTTAGTTTAATGACATGGGTATGACAGTGGTATTACAGTTTGACGGTGGTGTATGAGGACACTGCAATTACTCTTTAGTCTTTGTTTCTATCTAAAACTACCTGTAGTTTCCTGTGAGTGCTAGGGTACCATTACACCTACAGAGAGTCCCCATAAACCACAAATGCCATGTGTGTGAGAGAGATCGGTGATGTTCTTGACAGTGCTGTGTGTTTGTGATTCCCCAGGCTCTCTCAGCTCAGCTGCAGCTCATCTCAGAGTGTGTGTATGCGCTGGAGAGGGTGTGTGTCGCGTCCCGCAGGCTGGAGAGTGTGTGCCGGGAGTTTGAGCTGCAGAAGGTGTGTTACATTCCTCTGAACGTCTTTCTGCTGAGTCCCCTCCATCGCCTGCTGCACTACAGACAGATACTGGACAGACTCTGCAAACACTACCTGCCGACACACACCGACTACAGCGACTGCAGAGGTGTGTGTGTAACTGAAAGTGTTCCTTTTCTTCAAAATAAGAAATATATTAAAATAATCTTGCTGACCCAGATGTTTTGATAGTAATGTAAATCTGTCTGTGTACGTGTCGTAGCTGCTTTGGACGATGTGTGTGAGCTGGAGGCTGCTCTTGGTCCTGGTCTGGAAGAGACCGAGAACTATCAGAAGCTCCTGGAGCTTCAGAAGGATGTGATTGGAGTCGAGCGTCTGGCCGTGGCCGGACGTCAGCTCATCAGACTGGGCTGCCTCAGCAAACTCTCCGGGAAAGGCCTTCAGCAGCGCATGTTCTTCCTGGTGAGATTTCAGCACACACACATAGCCTCATACGATATAGGTGCATATCCATAGTGACGTCACACTCTTATAGGAGCGCCCCCTGTAGGGCAAAACCAAGCTTTGCTCCACTGACCGACAGCTATTTATGCACAGATTGCATCAATAATAATGTAGTAAAATGCAGATTTTTAAAGCAGTAAACACCTTATTATTAATGCTGTATATTTTCTACAGGCCAGCAGATGAAGCCAGAATAGATACACAACATGAAAAGTTTCACATTAAATAGAAAAAATGTAAATCATGCATCATTAATATGGTGGATAATGAATCTTGATCTTATAATATTACTGTTTTTTATCTATCACAGCGCTTTAAGTGTTTCTACAATGTTTTGTCGCTCTGTTTAATGATTGAAGTATTGCCCCGGGGGCATAAATGAATTGCAAAACTTGAATTTTAGTGTTTTATTGCTTTGAGAGGTGATTTAAATATTGTGAAGCAAATGGACTACTATGGTAACTATGAAACATCCTTAAAGGACAGATCAGATTACAGTGCTGTCATCATTTACTCGTCCTCGTGTTGTCCCAAACCTGTACGAGTGTCTCTCTTCTGTTGAGCCCAAAAGAAGATATTTTAAAGAATGCTAGTGGTTACCAGAAATTCTTTGGTTACCAGCGTTCTTCAAAATACCTTCTTTTATTCCATGGAGCCGTTGAATGCTTGAATCTGATTGGCTGACTTACGTTTAAGGGGTACAATTGTTTTCAAGGAACTGCACGACGAACGTAGACCGCATTACGGCCTGTTCACACCGAGACGAATATCACTGACGTTTAACACCTCACGACTAAACAAAGTGCACCAAGGTGAGGGGGGAACACCGAAGCATCAAAGCGTCATTTTAAAAAAACGTGGTCTCGCTGAGATGCCTGGAGTGGTGCTCAAGTACAAAACGGTCTTGCCGAGCACACAAAGTATACAAAGAAGATGCACCTCGGCAAGATGCTGCAGGCCTCGTTGGTTTCTTCATTGCCGGAGCTGGTGCTTGAAACAAAGGTGAGCTTGTGAACGGTTTTGACAAGCGTGTCTTCTGGCTTCCTTCTTCTTCTGTGTGACAAGCGAGAGTCAGAAGCATAAAAAAGATGCGCAGCGCCACTGTCATGATCTGCTGGAAGTGCCGGTTGGACTTTACTATTGCACTTCCAGCCTCATTATTGTATGTTGTGTTTTTCCACTCCTTGTATGTTCTATCACATGTGTTCCTTGACTCCACCCACCTCATGTGTTACCACAGCAACTGATATGTTCTCCTCCCCTTTCATGTCGTTAACCCCTGAATTCCCAGCGTTCCCCGCTCATCATTGTGTGTGTCTCGTAAGCCCCCCCTTGTAAGCGTTTTCCCCGGTTGTTGTTTTTGTTACTTACCTGGATTCTTGTTACGACCTCGTTTTGCCTTTGACCACGTCTCTCGTCTTGCCCCCCCCGGATAGTGTTTGTTCATCGTTTGACCCATAGCCTGTTTCTGGCGTTTTGTTTCGCTCACGGATTTGCCTGCTACACTCCTGTATGCCGTTGCTGACCTCTGCCTGTGGTATTCTCCTGTGTTCGCTCTTAAACACTTTGCAGTTGGATCCGACTGCCTCCCTTGCTCATTCGTTACAGCCACAATTCGTTAGCTTCAGCTAAAAAAAACGCTGACAATATTCATGTGCAATATTCCTCCCGGTGTGTACAGGCCTTTACAGTTCCATCCCTGCTGAAGAAAACAGCACATGCTGGTTAGGTAGGTTTTGAGGCTGGGACACTGGTACTTTGCCAGCACATGACCAGCATAAACCAGCCAAATAACACTGGCCAAACAAACAAATATAATAATCAATATGATCAAAACGACAGCTCATTTCACTGTACTCTGATGACTTTATCATTGACATCCACTTAAAAACAGCTTGACTTCTCACAAGCGAGGTAAATTATTTACGCTGAATTATTAGAAAAATAACCAACTCAAGGCCTAATACTAACTCCCTTCGTGTTTTTCACTCTGTCTTTCTTTCTGTTTATGTGGAGCCAGTTCAGTGACGTTCTGCTGTACAGTACTCGAGGGATAACATCAACCAATCAGTTCACAGTACACAGACAACTTCCTCTGCGCGGCATGACAGTGAGAAAACTTATCGGCCTTTATACAGATGTTACTGACGGGCATGAAAATCCACCCACGAGAAATCTGTGTGTGTGTGTGTGTGTGTGTGTGTGTTCAGATCCGGGAGAGTGAGGACGAGTGGGGCGTCCCGCACTCCTTCACACTGATGGTCCAGCAGCAGTCACTGGTGGTCGCCGCATGGTAATCACTCACACCGTCTGAGTGTCATCAGCCTGACAGCGAGCACAGTGACAGTGCAGTCTCTGGAACTCGGTCCAGTCAAGGCTCAACTCTACACTGTAAAAAATTACCGTGATTTTAACTGTAAAAATGCTACGGTAAAAACCTGAATTCGATTCAAAAGAATTAAATTAGAATAGAGATTGCTAGAGTTAGAGGGTAAAATAAAGATGTGTTTTTAGCCGATTCTTGAAGATAGATGGATTCAGATACAAAATTTGGGGATTTTATACCCATTTTCCACAGTCTTTAAAGCATATTTCTAACATGACTTATTTTATTATTTTTTGTTTGTTTGTTTAATTTAATTTGTAATTTTATTATATGTACAGTTTATATATATTTTGTATTTCATTTTCATATAAATAAAAAAAAAAAAGCGTAAAGGCTTAAGTTACGATGCCTTCTCCTGTTTCAGGAACTACCCAAACACTAAAAAAGTTACAATTAAATAACAAGAGAATATGTGCACTCTATAAATGCAACTGATGCAAGCTGTTAATAACTTTAGTCGGTCAACAAGTGATTGCACGAATGCTGCTTTACCTCTCCATCCTCCACGCTTTATTTCCAAATAATTACGCTATGCCTTGTAGAGAATAAATATGATAAAGGCTGAATATCTAGGCTCCTTGGCAAAACTAAACAAAACAAAACACGCTTTTGGATGTAGCCTACCTATTTAATAGATAGTTGTCCTAATAGCACGCGCCCGCCCTGGTTCTGCCTCAAAAACATCTGGCTCTCTTGTCTCTCGCAGTTCAGAGTCAGAAATGGAGAAATGGATGGAGGATTTAAAGATGGCGGTTGACATGGCTGAAGAGTCTAATGGCCTGACCTCTGACCTGCTGGCTGCTAGCAAGGATGTCAGTAAGTAATGCGTGATCAGATAACATCTTTTGTTACAGTTACCATGGTAGCACTTTATTTTACAGTCCTGTTCCTCATCTATGTACTTATCGTAGTTACAATATACTCAAGTTATTACAATAACTCGGTAATAAGTATGTACTTACCCTGAAACTACCCCAACCCATGTATTTACCTTGTATCACCAGTACTTTCCCAGGTGCGTACAATTTAAGTTAGACTGCTAAATGTCAATCATTTAGCAATTAAGGACTTTTAAGTAAGACTTTTAAGCTGCCTCTGCATTACCCCGCTTATTATACGGCTACTTGCCACATAAGAAAAAAAACGGGACAATATATATGAATTTGAAATTACATTTTAAATTAACATTTTTATCCTTCCGCGAAACGATATAGTACCACGTGACTAACATTCAAACGTTAGTCAGACAATTTATAACATCTACATATGAATATATAATAACAGATGTATTTTAGTTATTTACAAGTATTAAACTGCACCTTATGTTGTCCAGTGTTTGTCACAAGATGGCGCCAAACGGTAATCTTTGTTGGCGCGGAGGGATTTTTAAATTAGTAGCACCGGCTATGCGTTATTACTGTGGAGCGGTTATTATTTGAAAAGAACGAACCTGCAAATGTCTCAACTGACCAATCAGAATCAAGCATTCCAGAGAGCCGCGTAATAATATGAAATAACACAGCATTATAATTAACATAGCTACTTTACATGTGCTTTTTATGTTCAATAACAATTCAAAACATGTAAGTCATTGTAAAGTACAAAAGAACACATACTATTATTAAAATATAATTTAAATGTTGTTTGAAGTAAAACTTTTAATTTGTCATTTTTACACATTTTACTTTATTTAATGAACATTTTATCTGCAATTACTTTTTTTTTTTTATTATAAATGTATTGTAAAGGTTCACATTCAATACAATGGAGTGGAGTAGTTTTTCCCATGTTGTTGAGCAGTATATCAGCTGTTTAATCAGGAGCTCACAGACTCTATAGGAGTCCGAATATGGTGCAATAATGCGGCTGCTAAGAAATGTTTAAGAAACATATAGTAGCATGCTTTTAGCACAATTACATGTCTGAAGATGCAGTAAGTGTTTCTTCCCCAGAATCCTCAGGGGTGTCAGAAGTGGAGTCAGAGGATGATCTTTGTGGATCTCGAACATCTTTGCCTCGAAATGGCAACAATTCAGGAAACACTCTGAGCCGCGGCAACACGACCGCACACGTGTGCTGGCACCGCAACACCAGTGTTTCCATGCTGGACTTCAGCATCTCCACAGAGGTACAGTCCTCCTTACCTGGCAACATTTGGCTACTGCAGTACAGGAGAACCGGGGGAGGCGTGTCTCTGGGGGAAGGGGGCGGAGTCTTTCGTATAATATAGCCCATTTCTTCAGTAACTGCAGTAAACAAAGCAGTGCAGCGCCTGACTTTTTTAAAACTTGCAGTACTTTTATTTAAATTTATTATATTTTTTGTCTTCTGTCATTGCAACTTCCCAAACAGCTGAACACACACACACATATACACATAAAATGGTAGGGCTGATCTAAAAATAGATTTAAAACATGAAAATATAGTTAATATTTGCATCATTAATGGTTTATCTTATCCACTCGTAATTTTATTACCCGACCTGCGGATGTACCCCCATCACTACTGCGCAGATATCAACAGCATCACTGGGTTGTAAAGCTGCCAGGTTGAGGGGACTAATGGGGTGAAATTTGTATGTGTCGACTGTGTTTCATACAAGATCTGGCAACCCTTGGAATACACTGAGTTTTACCTGAGGTGAATGTAGCATGTAGCTGCGTTTGTAGCCGGCGGCACTAACCAGACCAGTGAACAAATCATTCAAAATACAGGAGAAATAGGAAAATGTTTAAATGGGATGATGGTGGGACAGAATGGTAAAATACAGGAGAATCCCGGGGGAAACAGGTGGGTTGACAGGTGTGCTTCTGCTCATCTGTGTTTGAGTGGGACTCTAACTCTTCCTGAATGTGTTCGACAGAACCGGCTCTCAGGAAATCTGCTCAGAAAGTTTAAAAACAGTAACGGCTGGCAGAAACTCTGGGTGGTCTTCACCAACTTCACCTTGTTCTTCTACAAATCACACGAGGTAATCACACACACACACACTGTCCTGTCCTCTGTGAATGTGTGTGAAACGTCTGGCTCGTTTCTCTGTTAGGACGAGTATCCTCTGGCCAGTCTGCCGCTGCTGGGTTACTCAGTAACACACGCCGGAGAGTCCGAAAACATCCATAAAGACCACGTCTTCAAACTGCATTTCAAATCTCATGTCTACTACTTCAGAACGGAGAGCGAGTACTTTTTTGACAGGTACAGCCAAGCTCATTGTTCTTCCAAGAGATTTAGTACACTGAAAAAAGACTGCGTCAACTAAACAAATACAAGACAAATTCATCTCAAATTATTTTTACATTTAATATTAAATTAATATGTTCATTTTGATGTTTAAAAAAAAAAAAAACATTTTATATTTAATTTTAATTCTAGTTTTGATTAAAACAAACATTTCCACTGAAAGACAATAATATTCATACAAAGTAAAATGTTATTTATTATAAAGGCCATTCTTAATCAATATATGTTCTTCATTTCCAGACCAAAATGTTACATTATGTAGATCAATATGCTAATTTTCTTTTCTTTTTCAGCTTAATTTTAAAGTTTAGGCCTATTATATTTTAATTATATTAATTATATTTAATGAATTATATATTTAATGATTTACTACAGGCAACTTCACAAGACCATAATGCACTTTTTGATGTTTTTTTTTTAAATTATATTTAATTTAAATATATTAAAATTCAGTTTTGTTTTTCTTAAAGACAATAATATCCATTAATAATATCCAATAAGGACCATTTTCAACCAATATATTTTCTTTAAAAGCGAGCCAGAAGTTTACACTATGTAGGTCAAAACATGTTTGTTTTATTTTATTTTAAACCAAAATCAGTCTTTTATTGTGACGTGTGTAGATGGATGGCGGTGATCAGAAGTGCTACAGTGTCTGCCAGCAGAACCCGTTATCTGAACCGGACAGAACCGGACTGAACCACAGAGAACCTGCCATCTGACCAGGACAGACAAGACATCACCCAACAGACCCATGGAGGCACCCATCTCAGTGTGTGTGTGTGTGTGTGTGTGCTTTTATGACAACGTCACTTTTTTTGTGACTGACTTTTTTTTAATAGCATTGTTTCGTAGTATGACACTAAAAGGGAATGTCTCTGTTCCACCTCTGAGCCTTTTAACAGACACTAATAGATTTGTGATGGCTCCGAATCACCTCGGGTGGGTTTTTTTCCTTTTATTTGTATTTTTGCTGTATGCCGGGTGCTTAAACTTCATCAGTGACAGTAAAGTCTTATTGTAAAGGTGAAAATCACACCTGCACAGAGATCATTGTCTTGCTGCTTAGTGAGATATTCACGAGCACTGCGATACGTGATTCATAAAACGGCCTCGGATACCGAAAGTTCACAAGGACGTGAGGTTAACTGAGGTTTATTTATAGCATGTGTTGACGTTATCTTGAGAAACTGAAAGGAAAAGTGTTAATAAAGGCTCAGAGATGAAGGCAGGTGGAATTCCCCTTTAAACTCGTGGCATAAACACACAGGTGCTTTTCAATGTTTGCGTTTTGTCCTCTAGAGTAAAAGAAAAACGTGAAAAGCATTTCCTGCATTTTTTTAACTGGGCTTTTACAGAATCTCATTTTTGTAAATGATATTTAATTGTAAGTGTAAGCCGTAAGTGTCACTTGTTGCCTTTAAAAGGAGGCAGATCCATTTCAGTGCCATGTTTTTATAGTACAAATTTCTATGTTTCTATGTTTTAGACTTTGTTTCTATCAGCTGAATCCATGCTGGGTTCCAGAAGCCGATGTGCCAAAATCATGATGGGTATTTCTGTTTGTTTCTACAATGTAAAAGCATTGCAAACTTGGGATTTAAAGCAAGTTATACAATACACAAGTAGAGTGCCATAACATACAAAAGATCATTTACGCTACAGTACGTTTATCCCCATCCCCGTTTGATAATGAAGAAAGGATATTTTGTTATTCAAGGCTGTAAGAAGACTGACGACACCCTCACTGTCCTAGAAATATAAGAAATATATAAAGAAATATAGTTTTCACCAACATAAGAAACATTCAGCCGTACGCAGCACAGGTAAACCACGACTGCATATCACGGGTTAGTTTAGTAAAGCTTTAAAGTGTTTTTAAATGTTTCGTACGGCCCAAACACTGCTGAGACGAATGGGAAACGACTAAGAGAGAGAGAGAGAGTTTATTGGAACTGAAAGCAATAAAACCTTGTTCCAGAAAGCGTTTGTCTGCTGTGGTCTTTCTGCGTTACGCTGGTCAGCAGAGGGCACTACCACATCGTCAGTGCGAGCTGGACATGTTCTCATGCAGGGACAGGCAGTGGAAGATGATATTTCAGAGTATATGGGGGATTCTGTTTTCACTGGAGGGAGAGGGAATCATTTCTGCCGTCATGAAGAAGAAGGACTTTTAGAACATGAACGAACTAAAGAAGGAACAAATGTATTTAAACATATATTTAAATAGCTATTAATAATAATAATAATAATAATAATAACCAAGAATCGACTAAAAGACATCTCTTTGACCTTTATTTAACCCTCTAAACAGCACTCTTGATTCTAATTTTATTTCATCTAATTCTATTTCTCCCTTTTAGAGTCTATTTATTTACTTACCCCACTAGCTTCTCTATTATTATTGTATTCTACC
>JAUYWG010000042.1:2277582-2289210 GCA_034779775.1 Enteromius afrohamiltoni
TTCTTTCTTTCTGGAAACATTTGGGTGGTGCCACTCGGTGACGTAGAAAACAGGAGGTGTGTTTAAACAAGCTGTTTTAGGAGGGTGTGGACAAGTCATAATATTTATAAAGAAGATCTCTTTGGTCTTTGAAACAGATCTTTATGCACCAAGAGCTTGTAACATATTCCTTTATTGATAGCGTTTAGATTTGCATTTACAGTCCTGCGGCAGCATGTTATTGAGTAGTCATGCTCCAGTCTCCATTGCTCTATCCAAGCGTGACTCAATGAAAAATGTAATATTTGAAGGATTAAATACACAAGGACAGTCATGACCTGACAAACATCCAGACATTAGCTGCAATCACATCTGTTTGTGAGTTCAGTAAGACATCTACATGTCATTTAATAAAGACAAATGATCACTTCAGTCTGACTAAAAGTTGTTGGCTCATTTTGACTGAGAGCGTACTGCATGGACTCTCACTTCATGGAGAAAACAATAGGTCATTAACAGATATCTGAGACTGAACACACACACTTCACGCACTCTCACACACAAACAGATGCCTCTTTAACTCACTCTTTGTTGTCAGAGTGTGTGTGTGTTTAAGCTCTCTGGGGGTCTTTAGTAGAAACAGCGCTGCACTTACTCAGTTTTCTTGGAAGTGTGTGTTTTGTCACATTCCAAGTTACACCCTCTTCATATTTCCCCGTTCCTGCAGGGAGAGATTGCCAATTACATTAGTTTTGATTATGCAACACACCCTGCAATGGTGTGATGATGTAGATGTGAGGGGTCAGAGGTCAGACTGAGCATTTACTGCGCACGAGAGAGACCTCACATAAAATCCAGAGCTCCAGTAAACAGATCTATACGAAATATCAAAGCAAATGTCTTGTGTGCACTCAGTCTTTTGGGATTTTTAGTTGATGTGTAAAGTCCCTTCTCCCAGGAACCACAGGTGTTGAGAATCGCATTAAATATCAACAATCATGAATTAACATCTGACAACCATCCATGCAATTTGGCATACATTTGGTAAGTATGGACATAAATATACTTAAAAAGACTGTAACGAAGTGCATTCTGAATATACCTTTATTGCATGCTAATTGCAGTTGGATAGCGATGTATTACAGATACAATGTTAAAGCTGAAATTACTGACAAGCGTTAATGGCAAACTAAAACATGTGTCCGTGATATTCAAATCATGAAATACCAACATTGTGTTAATTTTGGGTGTGATGTACTGGTTTTGGCAATAACCATGATATTTGAAATGATCAGGACTCTTATGATAACATGACACGTTGATCTCCCAGGTGGCAGTATTGTGCCTTAGCACTGACATCTGCTGTCAAACCAGAAGAAGAGTCACGCTGAGAGGCTTTGTCCTCAGAAACATACAGAAGCATGTGTACACGAGGTCTGTAGAATCTGTGCGAAGACCGCCAAACTTTTCACATCTATCGCAGTGCCATGCACATAATGCCTTATCTATACACCTAAAATAGGGCTGCATAAGTTAACATGCTGAAGTATCGGTTGGTGTTAATATTTATTTATCATAATGTTGATCTTGACCGTATTTCATAGGGAGCTTCAAAGAAGGAGAAACCCAGAGTGCATGCAGTGCTTGTACCCTGTTCATCTGTCTCATGTTCTTTGAAGGGGTCAAAAAGAAAAACGAAATAAACTAAAGTAAAAAATGCTAAAGTTTTTCCCCGAAGGTTTCTATAGAAATCGCATTTTAAAATGTTTTGATAAATAACACTACAGTTTAAATGAATAATCATCACGCACTTTGACACATCTACAAAAGAAGTGTACTTTTAAAGCATGCCACCAGATTCACATAAAGACACGTAAGGATTTAAACAGAACAGTTTGTAAAAGAAAAAGAACAAAGTGTTGAACTCTCTTGAGCACATGTAAGTGGCCTTTACTTCATAAACATTATATTGTTTTTTAAATATATATTTTTAAGACTTACAGTAATTGCAAATGGACATCCATTGCTGTTTTATTAATGAAACATGCCATATTGGATTTTATGTTTGCAAATGTAACTTCTTGTAGACTTCTTTTAGTTTACAAGAATTAATATTGTTACATGCATATAAAAATACACACATATACTCCGTATATTTGGAGGGAAAAAAATCTATTTCATACATTTCTGATACATCACGCACACATATATTATAGAAACTAAAAAACGTATCCGTATTCTGGATACGATGAATTGTTTGAAAGCACGAGTCTAAATACATGCAAATCCAAACACACACACACACACACACAGAGCTTCTGGAAAAATCATCTCGTCCCTTCACACACACTTAAACACACAGAAAGGTGTTGTCCTCGGGGCACGAGGAAGTGTAAGCTTATGACGGACAAGATCTGTGTGTGTGTGTGTGTGTGTGTGTGTAAGTGCAGCTGTGCTAGTCTCTAACCTCCCCCCCTCGTGTCTCTGTCTAGTAAAAGATAACACACACACACACACACACACACACCGTCCTTTTGTGGACTCTTAACAGTGTGTTTGGGTTTGTTTTGTGTGTGTGTGGAATTCCCTCTCAACAGATGAATAAACAGGGTGTGTCGCAGAGACAGGAGACATGTTTAAAACTACTGTCACACACACACACTAGCAAAGTCAAACACTTGAGGATAGTTCCCCTAATTCTGCACTAAAAGTACAAATGCTGCTTAATTTCTCCCAGTTCTTGATTTACATCTCGCTTAGATCGGTTCATTCAAACCAACTCAACAGATTCTTTGAAAATAATGAAAGTGTGTTGATTTCAGAGTTAGAATTATGCTCTGGAATTTAGTAAAGTAAAAGTTTCCCAAAATAAAAAAAAAAGTCTGTTAGTAGCCCTTCTGAAGAGTAAAGAGCGCTTCTAAACTAAAGACCCGCTCACAATCCTACAGGAAAGAGAAATCCTGACAGGGTTATCTGACATCCCTGTTTCTCCCAGACTCACTCAAACTCTTCTTATCCAGAGTTATAACCTGGGGTATTTTGAAGTAGCTTTATATTCATTTTTCATTTAGTTTTGTCCTCTGGACTTTTCTTTGATCATTTTTAGTGTTTTTTTTCAGTTGCAGCAATGCTTTTACTCAGCTTATTTGATTTCAAGCCAACATTTCTATTTGTTGTGAGTGAATTTCATACTTCAAACATTTGCTTCCTCTAGCGTTAGGATTAGAGCTGTTAAACCATTCATCACATCTAAAATGGTTTTTGTTATTACTGTAGGAAGTTTACCATGTATCACTGATCCGTGCACATTCGTTTTATAGCCTCATGCTCTCACTGTGTGGGATTTCTGTGAGGAAGATCCGTCTTAATAAAGCAGGTTTATGAGGACACTAATGTGTATAATGACATGGGTATGACAATACGAAGGTGTTTATGAGCATATTCTCAGTGTCCCCGTAATTCAAAAGGCTTAAAAAACATACTAAACGGTGTTTATCAGAGAATGTAAGAGTGTGTAGTGTTTCCTGTAAGGGGTAGGTTTAGGTGCAGGGTCAGTCTGTACAGTAGAAACACCATTACACCTATGAAGAGAGACACCCCAGAACACATGGACACACTACAGGAGTGGGCAGGTGGATCCCGCGGGGCTGTGGGGGGAGGAATGAGCGAGCGGCTGTAGGAGGGGCGTCTGTCTCCAGTCGGAGTGTGAGCAGTGTGAGAGTGTGTGTTGTGGAGAGAGCAGCGTGCTGCTGGACATGCTGAGATCTGTGATTCCTGTCACTCTACAGCACTGTGTCGGATGAGGGACGTTTATCTGACTGAAAGAGCTTGTAGTCATGCAGGGCAAGACGGGGAAAGCGCCCAAGAAAGAGCTGGTGATCGAGTCTCCTCAGCAGTTTAAATATGTTCCTGTGCTGGAGGAAGAGCAGGACGGTGCGGGTCTTCAGGGGAAGGTCAGTGTCTGAAGTGAGAGAAATCGGAGCGGGAGCCTTTGATCCGTCCTCCTGATTTTCTTCTCTTTATT
Source organism: Enteromius afrohamiltoni (assembly GCA_034779775.1). NCBI lineage: Eukaryota > Metazoa > Chordata > Actinopteri > Cypriniformes > Cyprinidae > Enteromius > Enteromius afrohamiltoni. The sequence continues at coordinate 2,281,586 of JAUYWG010000042.1, forward strand.
AACTTAAGCTTAACTTGATGACAGTCAATCGACTTTATGAGAAAATCATAGCAAGTTAACTTCTGTTTGATAAACACGGGCAAGCCAGTCAGTTTATTGATAGGTCGACTGATAATGTTTTTGGTAACCCGTTACAGTAAGGTTCCATTAGTTAATCAACCAACAATGCACGGTACATTACAGTCTTTATTCATCTTTGTTAAGGTAAGATACTAACATTAATTCAGAGTGCTTTAGCTTGAACTGTTCATTTGAATAATGCATTCCTGAATACTGAGAAGAAAAACAAATTTCATTCTTAGTTCATGTTTACTAATATTAACTAATGAACCTCACTGTAAAGTGTTTCATATTATGACCGTTGAAGTGGGTAAAGCTCAGGTATAAACACTTGAAAATAGAGGTGTGGTTGTGACAGAAGGGCTGTTTAAAGTAGTTGTGTGTCTACAATAGTGTCAGAAGATCATATTTTTGATAAATCCAATTGATATGGTTCTGTATGATACTGCATTAACAAACCCTGGTATCTATAGTACTTGCATAGGAGAGTTTAGTCAGTGCGTTATATCAAGTGTTGTGTGTGTATATCAATATCAAAGGATTCATTTAATTGTAAGTACCTGGTAGTCAAAGGCTTTTTGAAGAGTATTTTAATACTATTTGTAAATAAAAGAAAGTTCAAGAGAACAGCATTTACATTTTTTTGTGTCATGATAAATGTCTCTACTGTCACTTTTGTCCAGTTTGACTAAATTCTTGCTACTGAGCAGTAAATCAGCGTATTAGAATGACTTCTGAAGACTGGATGCTGAAACCAGCCTTGGTGAAAACATCTAGAAAACTGGTACTGACCCCAAACTTCTAAACGATAGTGTTGAGTGAAAGAATCAGAAGGGTTAAAAAACGTCTCGAATGTCTCTTCCAGCATGATCGTGGGTTCACACACACACACACACACACACATACTGTATCTCTCCCATGTTTCTGTTGCTGCACACACAATAGAGCTGAGCTCCGCTTTCAGGCTGCGTGCTCTCAGAAGAGAGAGATTGATGATTCGTACAAGCTTCTGTTTTCTGCTGTCACTGTAGTTCACCAGATTCTGCTCTTCTACTGTTGTATCTTGATGGCAGAATGTGCTGTGATTCACGGGCCTGGGTGTTTCAGAGCACAGCGGTGTAAAGACACAAACACACACTCACAGCTGTTCTATCAGACCGCTCTGCCACTGCGTGTGTGTGTGTTCTCTGATTGGTTAGAAGATTCTATCGTAAAATATAGAACGTTTACTTACTTTAGACATTACATACTGGATTCTGCTGTTTCTGGACACAGCTAGTTATACATACTATAACCTGATCCTTACAGAAAGCGCTTTTACTAACGAGAATGTCCCTGAAGAGAGATTTTGTCCGATTTTTGTACAAAGTATGTATTAGCCAAAGTGATTGGTGCATTACTCTGATGCCATTTCAAACACAACACAACTGTGTAAACACTGTCCTATTCATGTTCCCTGGAATAAATAGAGGTGTGTGTGTGTGTGTGTTTGCCATTTGTGTTTGTACACATGCTGTCACACACCATCTTAATGATATATATATATATATAAAAAACGGTTTCTTTGTAGTTGTAATACATGCACGTTTTTACAGAACATTAATTAAGAAATTCTATGAAAGTTGTCAATGCACATTTTATATAACTGGTGTGGTTGTCATATACAGGGACCTGTTTCAGGCAGCTCAGTGTGAAAACAGTCCCAGCCATCAGCACTACTGAGGTTAGTAGCCTCTCTGTGTAGGTCGTTACTCTCTAAGATTGCTCTGGAATGAGTTCGTCGGAAATCACCTGTCAGTCATATGACTGTAACTCCGGTCTCTCATATATGTGTTAAAGATTAAACTGCTGAATGTTTGAGAACTCTCGCATACGTACAATAACATCCAGTCCGTTTCCTTTAACTGGGCAGCGTTTCTCTGCTGTTTTCACATAGCGCATGATTTCAGTGATCAGCATCACATATGGAAGTATGTTCTGCTAGAGTAAACTTGCTTGGTAGCTCACCTGGTACAACGCTGATGCTTGCGATGCGAGGTGGAATACGAGCCACATGAAACACAAGTCATGATAAGAGCTTACAAACTCACAGAAACTAGATCGAATGGGAAACATTTTTGTTCAGGCAGTACATTATTTTCAAATGCAACATTGTTCAGCTGTTTCAGATCAGACTGAACACACGTTTAGCATCACTCACTGGACACTTGTACAAAATGTACAAAAGCGATGCAATATCGTTCTGAAGAAGTCACCACGTGCACATATTTCCCGACTCTCCAGAATCTGGGTCTGTGTGCTCGTGACACACACACTGCTGCGACTGAACGGGGGGTTGCTGTGGTGTCTGGAGGCTTTCATCTGCTGTACAGTCAGTGGAGCTGGTGTTCACGGGGTTTGGGTGAGATTCTGGTCTTTGATTGGTCTACATCATCATCATAACAACACCGTCTCCTTGGAGATCAGCATCTGAGGTCATTTTGCCAGTATCACTCCCAGATGTGTGAGTGGACTGTGTGATCTCACTTACACTCACACACACACACGCGCACTCCCAGATTCCTCCTCTATATCTCGTATTGTTTAGAGATCACTGACTTACTTTATTACAGAAAGAGTATTAGCAGAGTGAAAGTTTTCTTCTGATAATGTATTGCCATTGAACACCACTGAGCCTGTATAATCACAATGTTTATACAGATCTTAAGTTTGAGGATTTCGAGAAGTAATATTTGATTGGACTTTACAGATCAATCCTTGCCTCGTTTGATTGTGCTAGTTGAGTTTTTAACCTCCTTTTCTCTTCTAATTAGTAAATGTGTCACAGGAGCACAAAAATATACGGATCAAAACGATTGATTTTTATTTTATGTCAAAAATCACTAGGATATCCATCCATCCACATGTTGTCCTGTCCCAACAAACCATACAGCAATGGAAAGATTATTTATTCAGCTTTCAGATGATGTGTAAACCTCAATTGACTGGTTTTGTGGTTTGGGGTCACGAATGTGAGCACCATCTCCCAGTCTTATTTATCTGGTTTGTGTAAGATGTGCTGAATTAATGTGTGTGTGTGTGTTTTCAGGTGAAGCCGCGTGTGGTGGAGCCTCTGGACTATGAGAGTGTGCTGGTGCAGAGGAAAACTCAGATCCTCAGCGATGGACTCAGAGACATGCTGCAGTTTCCTCTGGAGGATTTTCAGGTCAGATTATCTAGGACTTTCCAGCTAATTTTTTTATTGTGGTGTTGGCTGTCTGGCCTAAAAATGTACACCTCACTCTGCCTTAAAATGTGCTCACAATACATAGTTTCGGGAAGAGCACAGCCGGTACCCATCGACGCTCACGGGGCCGAACGGAACCGAGCCTCACTCACTTTTTTTTTTGAAAAGCGTAGTCTAAAGTTTTCAAGTTCAACCTTTTTACCCTGTCAAAACCAGCTCTGTTCACATCCAGTCGTTTCGGTGCATGTCCCTTTAAATGCTAATGAGCTCTACTGACTCCGCCCCTCTCCCTCTGTTGGGTGATGAGCTGTTCTCTAAAAGACGTTTAGCCGCATTCATCACAGAACTTGCTACCTAGCAAAATTTCATAAAAAAAAAAAAAAGAAAAGTATACTCCTGCTCACATGATTCATAACATAAGCCACTGCGTCTTCATTTATTACATGCAACAACAAAACTCATTTTAAAATCACTTCATCAGAGACATTCTTGTTTAGAACCACTTCGGCACTGAAACAGTGCCAGACTGATGGCGGCTCACACAGGGCGGATCTAAGGGAAAACATCAGTGTCAATCAACAGTCGTGGGAGGGGCCTGGGTCTGTGTGACCTCTTTAATATAGTGTACAGTTGCCCCTCAATGATTCGATATTAATCTTCAAGTACATCAGCAGACATTTCTTTTAAAAAGCTGTTAACTTCAGTCTATCTTTCTAATGTTTGTCTCATGAAACGCCGTTGAAGAACCATTAACAAAGGAACTTATTCATAAAATGTTCTCTTTCTTAAAATGTAAAGGATTGGCGTGAGGTTATGGATGCAGTTCAGTTCAGCTGGGGAACCGGTCTAGCTACTAATGGTCCATGTGTCACTGTCTCCAGGAAGCAGCATTGAAATGTGATGCATGTTAGCTTTGATCTATGTACGGTGAGAACCACAGATGTCATGATGATCGGGACACACTGACGCATTCCACAGAGATCCTGACCGGCAGAGCAGATGTTTCTCAGAGTCTGGTGATGTTTCTCTGGGTCGCCGGCTCTCTTCACATTGTACAGCTGGAGTCAGAAAAATAGGTTTAAGGCTATCATGCAATAAACAAGTATACTAAAAAGCTGTCTGACTGTCACAGCTGTCCATTTGACAGCATTGCATCCTCTAGAAAGCACACGGTCTCTGATGTCTATAGACGTGCTACAACAGAACCTCCTCTGCTACTCAACGACACAGGAACCGGGCTTAACCTACACATTACATTGGGATTCAGTTGCAACTTTGGGAAGGTTTAGGACTGCACAATTAATGCTGTAGGTCACATGACAATGACAACATGACGGATGCAGTTGATGCTGTGATGAACATAGTTTGGTGACGTTTCATAGTATCTACTAAATGCTCTGTGTTTAACTCTCTAACACCGACAAAAACGCTCTGCAGAATGCTTCTCAACGGCTCTACTGTGAACAAAATCTTGCAAAGCTTCCCCGCCTCCCATGTCTTTTGATTGGTCCACTGTTGCAGAACTGATGATTAAAAACTTGGGGCTCATGTATGAGGCGCTGGAAACATTCTGTTTGAACTACCAACGGTAGGATGAGACGTGTTTGACAGCGTGATGGTTAATTAGCCTGGCTGCGAAAGTGCACAGACTCATTTCCTGGTTAAGATAACCCAGGATGTGAGATCACAGTATACTGGCCTAACCCCAGAGCACTTGAACTGCTCCAGTGGGACAGCCCTTGCGTCTGTTTGCAGTGCTTGTTTACAAGATGCTACCTCTGAAACACTGATTGAGTGATTGCATGAGACAGGCTACAGATTGTGAGGCTCTACTCTTTGTTTTAGCTCACCTTCAGGTCGTAAGTCATATTTATTTTGTGCTGAAACTGGTATTAATGTGGAGGAGATGTCCATTAACTGATAACAGGCCAGACTAATTAAGAATCCAGCCCTATTTGCTGTCACTAACAGGTCCCTGATGTCATTCCGAACTCCTTCGTATTGGGAACACAAATACAGATATTTCTGATGGAATCCAAGACTGGAAGTGTAGTAATGACCGAAATAAAAGAAAACAAAAATAATGACTTTCTTCTCTTCCCTGTCAGTTTTTGTTTCACGTTCACGAGAGGACCACGACACATGCGGGTCCTGTCGAATTGAGGTTGAGTAGGCCTTATCAATGACAGAAGAGATATTTTGAGTAAAGTCCCTTTAACACATGCCACATGCCTTCAGATTCAGTCATTTCATCAGTTTTTGCAGCTTTTTCCTGCCTATAAATGCCTGTTAAATGGGGGTTTTGTTATATTGTCTTTCATTCAAATGCATGCAAATGCAGGAAGCAGAAAAAAAATGTTTCTAAGGTTTGGTGAACTCTGACCTACAAATTCCTAATATCCTGAAGACTGTGAATTTTAACTTTAAATTTGCAGCATTGCATAAGCCGTAAATGTGGAATTTCTATTCCAGTTTAAGAAGAGTTGGTGCAACCCTACCCTATCGTGTGATTTCCTGCTTTACCTGCAGGATATGAGTCGATTTGCCATTCTGAATAGTGCCACTTCTACAAAAGAAAGTGTAGTGTTCACAAACACATAGATCACATGCAATGGACAGAAAGAGAATAAGGACTGCACAATTAACTGTATTTAAATCACGGAGGGCTATAATGTGATAGGAGCACGCTCAGGTACTGAGGAGCTAAGCCACTCAGGGCTTTAAATCTATACCATGTTTGATAGGGAGCCAGTGCAGTGTTGACAGAACCGGGCTAATATGCTCATACTTCCTGGACAATGATGAATTAATAATAGACATACAATGCTGCAGTCAGTTATTCTGCTTTATAAAAGTGCGTCCCAGGCTGTCCACTGACCGTTTACTCAATTGTATTTCAGCCAGTTGAAAAAATGTAATCTCATTCATTGTCATCGACCTGGCGACCTGTGTGTGGATCAAGTCTAAAGAGGAGGAAAAAACCCTTTTCTATATTTTCAATTTCATTTGGCATTTCCACCTCCATTCTAATACTACTCTCAAACGAAAGTGCTGTAAAGGCTGCTTGGGCAAAATCGGCAAATAAACATTTTATGTGGCAAACAATAATAAATCTGAATATGAATCTGGACTATGCTGTTTGCGATTGAAAAGGTCCACGTTTGTGATTTATTATTGATTGAGGTCTTTCTAGTGGATGAGCGTATTGCTGTGGCACTGCTTTGCCTGATTGTTCCTCCGCAGACCAACATGTTTACCATCTTCAAGTTCCTGACGTGCTGCTAATCTGCTAATCTCGTGACATCAGACGTGCCTTTTCCCTCGTGTCCCTTTGTGAGTGCGTCTTGCCTTGAACCGGTGACCTTGTAGTTACCAACCCAGGTCTTCAAAGCACTGCCTGAATCTTCATTAGCTCGTAAAGTTTCGCTCGTATTTGGGAGTGTGTGTGTGTGTGCGGCTCCTGCATGACTATGCCACTGTTCCTCCTCTTCTCACCCCCTGCGATTAGCATCTTTTCATGAGGAAGTGAGGGCTTTAGGAAAGGAAGTTTGGGAACAGGAGGACTCTATTGTGTGGTTTTTTTTTTTTTTTTTCTGTGGAATGCTATTAATGATATTTTCCGCTGGTTTTGAGACCCGCTGACCCTGGTGACATAGAGACACCTTCCTTCTAAATATAAAACATCAAGAGCATTTGTGGTAAACACACCATTTATACATCTGGTTTCAGATCTCAGTGGACTTTATTCAGGTCACATGGCATTTTTCATTTGGCATAAATGGAAAAAAAATAATATATATGATTTGAAGGGTTTTGTCTGTCATTGTTTTGCAGGCGTTTCACCAGTAGTTATTGTGTTGCATTGTGTTTGAGTTAATGGAAATGAATCTATAATTTCCTGTGTAATAGGCTTTTTCTAATATTTTCTTTGTTTGTTTTCTGCAGGGCATATTGAGTGTTTTAATTCATATCAAATAAAATGATTTCAAAGTGATTTCAAAAATTGTTTTAATTTAGAATTTACTAAATAATATTTAAAACATTAGTTCACCTCAAAATGAAAACCTGTAAGACCTTTGTTCCTCTTCTGAACACAAATGAAGATGTTTCTGATGATATCAGAGAGCTGTCTGTCCCTCCACAGACAGCAACACACCTGAAATGATCCAGATCCAGAGACACAGTAAAAACACCAGTAAAACAGTCCATGTGACATCATCAAATATATATATATATATACATCGAGCGATATATTATGCACGTCTCGTCAGTAAAGCCGGTTCTTTGATTAGCGGTAGATCTCCGTCAGCTGTTTTCAAATGCAGCGGCAGTTTATGAA
>JAUYWG010000042.1:2289310-2301652 GCA_034779775.1 Enteromius afrohamiltoni
GAACAGAGCCGTAGATCACTGAGACTCATTGAGATCTTTCTCAGTGATCTACGGCTCTGTGTATAAGCTGGCCTTCCTTTTGAAAACAGCTGACGGAGATTTACAGCTAATCAAATGACCGGCTTTACTGACGAGATGCTCACAGTATATCGTAGTTTGGCTATGTTTACACTGCTTTGATCTCTTTGACATGTTCTTGAATTATTTGAGTTCACGGAAGTTTTTGCCTCCCCATCAGTGGAGATGCTACAGTATACACAGTCAGTTTGTTCAGTTACAACGTCTTCAGCCAAAGCTTGACCTCTTTCCTGCTGTTATTGGCTGAATGGATGGAGACTGTCTGTCTATAAGAACTGAACCTGGCGGATGTGAGTCAGGCCGGGGAGTTTTGCTGTGAAGCTGAGTTCGCGCTCATCCTGCCGCTCTGTCTGACCTGCTTCTTCCCCGAGAAAACTCTCATCAGGGGAGTTAAACACAACAGAAGTCATACTGAAACTGTATTTGTTTGTAACTGAAAGTGTTAGTTTAAAGTGATAGTTTACACCTAAATATCGAAAAATAAAAAAAGGAATATGGTTACTTTACATAATCTAGACTTTTGGACCAGTTTTACTAAACAGGGCAAATTAGCGCGAGAGCACAATTCCAAAAAAGTTAAGATGGAAATTTCTTACGGTGGCCGAGAAGCGGTGGCGCTGGCGCAAGGTGCTAGTAAAACTTGCCCACAGTCAGTAAAATCAGGTGTATGTCAAGTTTACGAGTAAATACTGGTAAACTAAAGCAAAACTGATATAAAAACACATTTGTTGATGCAAGTGTGCTAAAAAGTTCTCCCAGGTACATTTATGCCATGAGACCACCAGGTAATGCTCATGTGATTCACTCTTTCGCTTCTCACATAACAACATACCAAAACGAGAACACTAACCAATCAGACATCAGCCGGGATGCTGCCATAACCAATCAGACAAAAAAAACCTAAAGAATGAACATGATTCTCCTGATCAATCAGCTTGTATAGATTTGATCATAACAGTGTTTTCTTCTGCAGGTGTGTACACTACCACGACAGATCCGGACGTTTTACCCCTCCATTCCTCCACACGCGCTGAGAGAGGCACAGAGTTTGTTTGTGCAAGAGGTAAAACACACACACAGAGCACGTCCTCTGAATCCATAACTTTACTGTTCCGCTTTGACAGACTTATCTTCTTATCTACACTGTGTGTGCGTGTTAGACAGAAAAGCACAGCGCCTATTGTTCTTTAACAGTATTAGAGCATTTGACGGCCTCACACATACTTACAGCACTCGGAGGATTTCCTCTGTTGTTTATAGAGAGCACTTTGTCCGAGATTGACCTTCATTTCACGTAACACACTCACTCCTAGCTGCGAGGAGAATAGTGCTTCATTGTTCTGAAGATATTCCCAATTCTTCATACGACTCGCTGCCGGATAGGTATAAACTCATGGGATACTCCCGAACTATTTGAGCATAGACACACACACAAGTGCACTGATGTTCCTGGCAGACTCATGGCTGCTCTCCAGTTGAATATATTCAACAGATGGTTTCACGTGAGCTTTAAAAGCCTAGTGAGCTTCATCTCCGTCTGCTGTCTACATGAGAAGTTTTTATTGTGACGGTAAATCATAATATAATTCAATAAAGTGATCATTAAGAGATGAAGAAATAAAAATTCCTCATGATGTCTAGTATTAGCCAATGGTTAATAAATTCTTAGATTTTGCTCACTAGTAGTTGAAGGCTACGTAGAAGTTTAGCAGGGATCTATTTTAATTTGACTGAGCACTTCAAAGATCTTCAAAGTTCTTAAAGGAGTCATACAAAGCAATTTTCCACAATCTAATATGATTCTTTAGGGTCTTAATGAAAATTGGTAATATAGTTTGTTTTAAAATTTCTCAAAGTTAGTGTAAAAACGCTCATTTTCAGCTCTGTTCGGTGTACTTCCCCTTTAAATCTTCACGAGCTCCGCTGACTCCGCCCCTCTTTTCCGAGGATCTTTTTTTTAGCCGTATTCATAGTGAAACTTGCTAATTAGCTCATTATTAGGGAAGGAGATTTGCAAAGATTCACTCTCCCAACACAGCTTGTAAAAGTGCATGCGGCACCGGATGACCCATTTAAAAAGCACAGTTCTTTAAAGTGATCTGCGTGAACTGCCAGGTTCTCTGGTAGTGAGCAGAACCAAAGCAAAAACGGCAGTCTCATTGGCTAGCCCTCACCTATTATCGTTTTGATTTCAGCAATCTTTTTGAGATATATTTATGAACCTATCAGCACATGAATCCTTTGTAGTGTTGTTATATTATCAGTATCATTTTTTTATTTATTCTTATTTTTCAGTTTTTTAAATTCTGGCAGTCTACAGAACGCCTACACAAATGACTATTAGTGTCTATACTGATTTATTTCCTGGGTTGGTGACATCTCAGACCTAGACATTTACATAACCCTGCCCCCGAAGCAACTGCAGCAGACGAGGCATGGCCATGCTGTGCTGCTTTAGAGAACTATACACTTTGTGTTTAGACGGACAGATATCGTCTAATATTGAATAATCAAATGTTCCCCAGGGTTCACTCTTGGAACCTCTGCTGTTTTTATTTATTTATTGCATCTAGGACAAATATTTAAGAAATTCGGCTTCCATTTTATTCAGATGACACCCAGCTTTATACTGTATGTTGTCTTTACCCACTTCTGTCCTTCCTTCAGCTTCTCTGTCTAGCAGAAATAAAGCCTTTTTTTCTGAATTTTTCTCAAACTAATTAGCGACAAAACTGAAATTCTTCTTTTAGCATCCAGGTGAAATCTAACTAAATATTGCAGTTTTTCTGTGTCTGATCAGTCCAGTTTCTCCCTCGTTGCATGTAAAAGGTTTGGGTGTCATCCTTGATAGCACATTATCTTTTGAAGCTTACGCTAATGATACTGTACGATCCGCCACGATCTGCTATTCTTGTGCGTTCCTTATGTCACGACTCGCGTCTAGATTTTTCTAATGCTTTACCTTTTGGTCTCACTTCAAAACTTCAGGTTCTGCGCAATCTTCTTCACTGATATCCTCTGCGTCTCAATCAAGTGTAACCCGATAAGCAGTATTGATTACGAGGGTTGTTGAATATATTTCTACAAAATGATTGTCGAGTGGATAATCAAGTAAACCTAACATGATTTAATCCAATAGATGTTTGTCTCGTGTAGTATTACTAACAATTTCAGAGTTTTCTTTAAAAACACATTTGAGCATTTTTAGAACTGTATTACAAGGTGTTTTTCTTACAAAAAAATGTCTAAACTCTCACTCAGACGACAGAAATCAGGTATATAACAGTACTTTTGGCAAAGTTTTGATAATGTTGAAAATGTAGCAGTGTTTTGAACACAACACTGTATTGCTTTATTGAGGTAATGATAGTTTCCCCCGAGCATGCGTTACATTATGAAAATTTGATTTTTTGTGAAGCATGAATGTAATGCTTTCTAGACTCTGGTCGACACGAGGTTGAAAGCAGCACAATTTTTCTTTTTTTCTGTGTACCTTTGACGCCTACAATGTTGGATTGTTGTTTTTTTATATGGGTGTGTGCGCTCAAAAAAGAGCTTGTTGATCTAACTTGATACAATTATGACACACATTTCCATTCATTTGAACTCAAAGTAAGTTAACTGTACTGATGACTAGAATTCAAGCCAATACAATGAGAATGTTCCCTGAACATAATTCACTCTTGTGGATCCAGCCATTGCTGTTGCTGCACAGACTGGTGCCTTTCTGCATTTTTATGAACATGGTAGGGTTTAAGCTTTTAATGTTTAGTTATTTTGAACATTTAAAAGAGTTTATACAATATAAAATAATGTTTGTTTTATTGAAGTAAACTGAGCAAGCGACTAAACTCATTTTTGTAAGTGTGGTTTTAACATTCACCATCAGCTTTATTCAAATACTGTGCTGATGTTTAAATGCTGAGTGGTCCTTCTGTTTCACTTCACTGAAAAAAACACAATTTTGCCTTTGAGAAACGGGTTTTCCTGCCCCTGCCTTTCATCTTCTTTCTGCTCTTCCTAAAAAAATCAGATTGGACGGAGAGCAAAGGATTGAGGGAATAAATGAGATCTTTTTAAGCCCGGGGTGACTTTGCATGAAACAGTGACTCAAAAATAGTAATGCTGTTGCATTTCCTTTCCTGGTAGAAAGTAGAAAAGCAGTCAAGGATGTGGTTGCAGTGGGCACTTCAGGTCATTTAAGCTGTCAGGCAAATGATGCGGGTTTGAATCCAGTTTGTGATTTCTCCAGATATTATTTCCACTCAGGGGTGGTGTTTCCGTATGGCAGAGTATGCAGTTGCCATATCCCCACCCAGTCAGGTGTGCAGTGGAAAATTCTCCAATCATCATATCTCTACTATATTTCATTAATTATTATGATTATTATTCACCGTAGCGCCATTTATGGAGTAAACCTTCAATGCACAGCTATATGCATTATCCTGCTTATACCGTGGTCATTTAGTTATTCATGTTTTCAGCACAAGGACCGGACGTGTAAAAATGATAGCAAGATGAAATGGTACTGAGAGATTTATTTGAATGAATCGATAGAGAGAGAGAGAAATTGGGTGTTTAGACATACATGGACTCCTGTTGATATATATCTCAGTCCAGCAGAGAGAAGGGACAGGCAATCAATTCAGAAATGAACCCATTTATCCTGCTGCTAGATCTCAAATCTATTCACTTTAGCATACTTTCCAATTTGATCCTTTCAGTAAAGAGAGTTTGTGTGAATGCCTGCAGTTGTATACGCTAATGATGTTAATGCTGTTGTGTTTGTTACAGTGCATCAAGTCTTACGTCTCTGATTGGCATGTGGTCAACTACAAATATGAGGATTATTCCGGTGACTTCCGGCAGCTTCCCAGGTAAGAGCCTGGATTAGAGCGAGACATGTTACAGCCTGCGTGACTGATTACAGCTGCAGGGACAGAGGCCTGCAAGGGATCATTGTTACACTGTCCTCCAAAGCTGTGTGTGTGTGTGTGATTGTCAGCTCTTGGAAAGGTGTTTGTGTTGGCGAGAGCAGGAAATGTGTTTTGCTGGGTAACAATAGAGCAGAGGAACGGTGAGTGAGGTCATCATCTCCACATTGCCACACATACACTTAAAGAGCCTTTAAATGTTTACATGGCCATCTGTTTTTTCATCGGTTAAAGAGACAGAGTTGAGCAGGATGAGAGTGCAGCCAAGATCTGATTATCCGGAGAAAGTAACATTAAAACTTTCATTAAAAAGCCATTACCGATCATTATATAAAGCTAAACGAATATTTAAGTAGACATAAACATAAATGAAATATGTTCCAAACAAACTAATTATGATGCTATATATAGAATAAGATTTTAATCTATATATGTATGTGTATATATATATATAGAGAGAGAGAGAGAGAGAGAGAGATTTAAATATTTTTTTAAATTTTGTCTGGTATTTTTCTGTTACTGTTCAATTAACTGATTAAAGACAGATTTTTTTTGTTATTTAAAGTAACTATTTTAATTTATTAAATGACATTTTCAGCATCATTACTCCACATGATTCTTCAGAAATCAGTCTAATGTGATGCAAACATACTTTGTCCAGGATCCTTTTATAAATAGAAAAGGTGATTTTAAATGTCTATATTGTTAGCTTCGAATTAAAGTATTGATTTCTTTCAGAAGTAGTTTTGAGCGACAGTGTACGTGCTGTTTTTCCTTTGAATCTAAATGTGTTTGTTTTGTACACAGCAAAGTGTCCAGACCTGATCATTTAGCCCAGCATGTTTTTGAGGTGGATGAAGATGTGGATAAAGATGAGGTAAATCAAGTTCAAACACACCTTCCAGTATCGTGACCCTCTTATTAAACTTTAGTTCATCTCAAGGGATGTTTTCCTACAGGGTTTTCTCCCAAACCACTTTAAAAACAAATCCCTCCCAGCAGCCAATGTCATTGGTTTAAGTTAGGATTAGAGTCACACCTCTGCACTAAACACATGTACTGGAAAGTAGTATGAAGTAAGTCGGGACACTAGTATTAGGACATACTGTACTAACACCTCATAAAACTCCATCTTGGTAGCACAGAGCCCTTGGTCTTGTAATGAAATAACTCAATTTAACCACAACTCCTTTTATTTGCGCAAGGAACAGTAGGCATTACTTCAAAATACAGATGCACAGAGAAATTCATACGGGTCTTTTCTTTTGAATAGAAAAAAGCTAGATTCAGCTTTCAGATAAATAAATATAAAATCTCAGTTTCAAACAATGTACCCTTATGGCTGGTTTTGTGGTTCAGGGTCACAAGTAAACTGGACTACAGCCAGGCTCCGTGAGTGGCTCAGACTTCCAGGTTTTCCCAGAATGCACATAATCAAATCCACTGACCTGACATTAGACCTTCAGTCTTACCCTTCCCAGAATTCATTTTTCCCACATGTTTAATTCTACCAATCAGCTTCCCACTCGAGATTGAGTCACGTTTCTTATTTTAGCCCAAATTTGTGCAGGACGACAGACCGATATGTAACTCAGGTCGTAGGTTTGAGGAGCCCAGTATAATTATGACGCTGAGTTTTGGCCTGTACCCTGGACTATGAATATATATAGACTCATTCGTATAACTTGGCCACTGATTGACTATCCATATATATAGAAAGCTAGTGTGGAAATGAGTGTGTTTTGGCATCACAGAAAACAAGCAGCCAATCACAACAGCTTGCCACAGTTAGATTCGACATCACAGCCGTCAGAATCATTCCGGCTGTTTTCAACAATGTTAACAATTATTAGCGATGTTACTGCTGCTCATATTTGTATTTGTATATCCATAAGTATTCAATTGTAAAATATTTAAAACCTCACAGACTTATGTTAAAGGAAAAATAGGTTAACAGTTAACGGTAAGTTCCCGTACTATATACTGAGAAAAACCGTAAAATGCTGTTAATTGTACCTTTTCTAGAAGTCAATAAAACAAATCAATGTAAAAACTGTATACTGATATTTCCAGAATTCCCTGTGTGACTAAAAGTATTAAAAGTGTTTAGCTAAAATAATCACGTTTTTGGCATCCGTTATGTACATTTGGGATTTGTTACATCTTCTGTTGTTTAATGAATGTTTATTGCGTTATTTGTATCGTGTGAATGACTCTGTGCATCTTCTGTATATTACTGTATACTTCTGCTTGTGATGAACTCTGAGTCTTCATGTGGCTCTCTTTTACAAGCTGCTTTATTATGGTGCTTGTAAGTATGTTAAAGGTACAAAACAGATTGTAATAGCAGTGTGTGTTGTTGAATTTACAGGATTGCATTCTGATTTTCTTTTTTTGTAAATGGCAGTTTTATACTTTTACAAAATGATTCTGGCTGATAAAAAAAATGTAGATTTCTCGACTGAAGTCTTTTGGCTGTCCAGTCACTCTGACTGGGCTTTGATATCTGCTGACTGGAAAGCTGAGATAGTGTGTGTTTGTGGAGAGAACGCAGCTCTGTGAGGTCAATGAAGCATCCAGACTCCCTCTGCCCACCCACACAATCACAGCACAAGCACTTCATCTGTTAAACGTGAGGTTTGTTTACATCTGCAGAGTGTCAAGATTAAAGTGATAGGGAGCATTTAACTGGTGATTCAGAGACAAGCTCATCCTTTATTCTAGTTTAAAGGCTCCTTCAGGCCAATGCTCTCCTCATCTCCACCCTGGAGAGGTGTGAGGTCTGACCACTGTACACCAGTATGTCCAGGCCGGTTGGTGCTGGTCTAGCTGGTGTACTACTGGTGTACTAATAATAGAGTTTCCTCCCCAAGACTCGCTGGCTCAGCTTCTTCAAAAGCCTGGGAAAACGACTACTCTACAGTATGTTCTGTTCGTTTCACACCTGAAAGGCAGAAAAAACACATTGGGGTATAACACAGCAGAAATAAAATAATAATAGCATTTTAATGCATGAATTATTTATTTAAACGTGCCCCTATTAGGCTTTTTCAGATATGATTTTTCATGCATGTATGTGAACATAAACTATCTGCAAAGTTGTGACGCTGTTAAATCAAGGCTCACATTGGCCTAAACGAGTCGTCAGCAATTCAAATCTTGTCCTGTTATGGCCACACGTCACGTTTAATGCATCTGAATTTAGCTTCTTAGAAAGAAATACCAACATGACAAACCGCAAATGCCGGAATGTTAAATAAATCATTTCTTATTACAATCTCATAATCTGTGCTAGCAGGGAGGCTATGGTATAGGACCGTCTTAGTTCTGTTTTCCATGAAACAAATGGTTAAAACACAATAAATTGTATGAATTGTACAGTATTGACAACAAGCAAAACATAACTCGTACATCAGGCCATTCCCCAGATCTGGAAAAGAAACCAAAACCATGTCTGTTCTCTCTGAGGAACTTATTACAGGAGATCAACATTTGAGGTTTTCTCTTTCACATAATGACATGCTTCACATTTCCTAGTCAAAACTATGAAACGCAATAAAAAGAAGTATGAAAATTAAAGTAAACAAAAACACAAATGTTAACCAAAAGCAGATTCTCTTCTATTTGAGCTTCTTTGTCTTGATTCCGGATCTGATCACTCTGACCAGCATCATGAGGGATGACTTTTACTAGAAAAGATCTCTCAGGTTATATTACGGATGGAGGATGTGGAGTGAGTAGACCCTGTTTTCTTCTGTTGCACAGCATTGTGTACTCTTTCAGGTGTTCGTATGCAATACTGATGTCATGTAAGTGTCCAGAGACAGTGTTATCAGAGGCTCTGTGGAATCGGGTCTGGATTCTGTTCCTTCTGCCTGTACTTGACTCCCACTTTGTTCAACTGCAGGATCAAACAGACAAACCTTGGACTGTCATCACAAAACTATTTCTTGTGTGTGTGTGTTTAAAGGACACGGCCTCTCTGGGCTCCCAGAAGGGTGGTCTCATTAAGCAGGGCTGGCTACATAAGGGCAACATGAACAGCGCCATCAGCGTCACCATGAGGGTGAGACTCTTCATTCCTGAGGAGATGTTGTGTCTATGCACGTGTTTGTTCTTCATGTCTCATTTACACCCTTCTTCTTTTCCACGCAGTCATTCAAAAGAAGGTATTTCCACCTGACACAGCTGGGCGATGGCTCATATAATCTCAACTTCTACAAGGATGAGAAGATCAACAAAGAGCCCAAAGGAACCATCTTCCTGGACTCCTGTATGGGAGTGGTGCAGGTGTGCAGATATGCTGTAATGTTCACAACACAAGCCTCGCTCGGTTTTGTTCACAGATGCTCATGGTATTGATTCACATTTCAATAGACAGTATATTTTAAGTAGATTCTAGTTGACTAGTAGGAATAGTTCACCTAAAAATAAAAATACTGTCATCATTTACTCCTCCTCGAGTAGTTGTTCCAGATCTGGATGAATTGCTTTGTTCGTCTGAACACAAAGGAAGATATTTCTTCAGAAAGTTTGTAACCATGCTGTTTGGGTCACCATTGACTTCCATAGTAGGAACAAAAACACCATGGAAGTCAATGGTGACCCAAAACAGGTGTTTTGAAGCGTGCATGAAGTATTCATTTAACGCTTGTCAGTTCATTCACCCTTAACCATATTCCAACAGACAATAGGAGTAATGATGCTAAGCATCCCTAAGCATGCTTACCCTCTAACTCTAGCACTCATTTCTAACTCAATTCCTCAAAAATGGCTCTCCTAGTCATGTACGCTGTTCATTTACTATTTGTTTTTGTTTTTTTCATTTATTATACAATTAACAAAAGCTAAAAAGACCTCTAACACTGTAACTTGCTCTATTCTTTTTCTATTATAGAATTAAAAAAAAAACTTGCTACGTATTGTGTGTTGACCATTGCTTGATTTTGATTGCTTCCATTGTCCTTATTTGTAATTAAAGCGTCTGCTAAATGACTAAATATAATGTAAATGAAATGAATTGTATATAAAGATGTATTTCAAGTTCAGCAGAAATGTAAAAATACTATACATCTTCACAATTGCAGTTAGCACGTGGATTAATGTCTGAAAACATCACATTGAGCGTTTCCATAATAAGTGCTGAGCATGATGGGAAGGCAAAGAAAGAAGAGTGAGGGATGAAATGGCTCTCCTCCCTGTGTTTTGATAATTGATAAGCGCTCTCTCTGGTATTTTCCACATACTCTCCCAAAATAAAGCGCCGCACCCACGCCGGCCCCCCCGAGCTATTTTTGTGTGTGATTTTCTGGAACCTGTGGCTGTAATCATTCATAGGTATGGTCAGCAAACCAGCGTCACACCCCACAAACGTTGTTTTGTCATTATCTGTAATGAGTTGTGTCCGTTTAATTAGCCTCTGGACGCACCCCTGACGCACCCCTGA
Source organism: Enteromius afrohamiltoni (assembly GCA_034779775.1). Taxonomy (NCBI): domain Eukaryota; kingdom Metazoa; phylum Chordata; class Actinopteri; order Cypriniformes; family Cyprinidae; genus Enteromius; species Enteromius afrohamiltoni. The sequence continues at coordinate 2,299,769 of JAUYWG010000042.1, forward strand.
CCTCCTCACCCCCCAACCCCAGAGAACAGTAGGTTAACGAAAGCCAAAGCCATAAAAACATAATTACCTGAAAATAAAATAAATGAGCTTTTCCCTCATTTTCAGTATCTTGACTGTAAAGTAAAATAACCCAAATAATTAATGAATGAAGATTAAAAACAGAAATGAAAACAAAACATAAAAAAGGGAAAATAAACTAAGAATAAGACTTGTGCAGACACACAGACAGAAACAGAGAGAGAGTGAGGGAAAGATTGGCCTGAAGCATTGATTATTGTAATGTACTGTAAAGGAGAGCTTCCAATGTAAGGTTCTAGAGGTTTCAGTCTTACCAGTGAACTAACTATCATTCTACTTATCTAGATATCCTTCTGTCAGTACAGTATACATTAGTTTACTGTATATTTACTGTAGTAGTTCTAAAAAGATCTAAAAATAGGTTTCATTTTCATCATTTTAAAATATGTGCATTTCTTAAGTGAAAATATCCCAGTTATGATTTCATACAGTTCATCCATTGAGATGCTGCTCTGAAAGTAACAGTAAAGCAGTGGCTGGTTTTGATCTGGTCTCAGTGTGTTCTGCGTGGCTAAAACACACAGCTCTTCCAGCTGAGCAAGCAGCCTTGAGGAGCTTCACAGGAGAAATCCCCGACTGCTGAGGGGGTCAAAAGTTGGATTCCTGCACTTTCCTCTGGTTGTCTCTGCCTGACCAGATGCCCTTGCTCTTATGTTTTTAAACCCATCCCTTTAAAGACACTTAACCCCTCTGTAAGATCTGCCCTGGGCCAGGTTGGGAATCTGTCGTCCTCCGTATGGAAATCATCTCACGTCTTTCCCTCTACAACATTACATGACGAGTGATAATCTGGATCTCGCTGATGTAGCGTGCGTGATGCCCCTCAGAAGTCTACTAGAGATGTTTTTGCTGTGATAAATGTATCGTCGTGTCAGTTCTTTTTGAACTTGTTTTTATGTGTGCAGAACAATCGTGTGCGGAGGTTTGCGTTCGAGCTGAAGATGCAGGATAAGAGTGGCTATGTTCTGGCCGCTGACTCTGAGAGCGAGATGGACGACTGGATCAACACTCTCAACAAAATCCTCAACAGCAGCTTCGAGCTCGCCATGCAGGACAAGAGGAACGGAGACTTACACGATGGTGTGTGTGTGTGTGTGTGCGTGCTGATAATCAAGAACTCTTAGTCATCTGTTCCTTTTAGACACATTTAGAAGCACATTCCTGAAGCCAACCACGCTGACCTCCACACATGGGAGTGACTGTGTACACAATGACAGAGAGACATGACTGTGACTGAGGTTACTGTGTGGTGTAATAACTTTCTTCTGTCCTCTTCGGTTGTAGATGATGAACAGGCGAAAAGCGATCACTCCTCCAGCAGTATGGACAGTTTTCAGGTAGGTGGCACTTGTCCAGAGACAGCGTTGACCCTTGAGTGTCAGAAAAACACTGCTGGGATTATTTTCCTGTAAAGTTAATCTGTATCTAGACTTTTGATATTGATTTTAAAGCCTGATCCAGCTTATCACAGGAACATCCCAGCTGAAATTACATTGCTCCACTTGACAAGTGCATTCTAAATAACTAAATAATGACACGCACGTGCACAGCTCTCTCAAGTCCCCACTAACAAAGGGATAGGGATGATCACTATGATTGGGAAAATGACCATGAATTGTTATCCCCTATAATTTAGTCACTATATTGAATGGATACCGAGGGTTATGTTTGTTTTGTTCTAATAGAGATGAAAAGTAATCAGATCTAGCCATTTTAAGTTAGCATATTCTCCTGCCAGGCTAAACGAAACACTTCTAGCTTTGTTTTCCTCCAGCTACGCTCCATTTTCCAGGCTGCTCTCTTTAG
>JAUYWG010000042.1:2301752-2317974 GCA_034779775.1 Enteromius afrohamiltoni
GTGGTGCCCTGGTGGCCTGTATACAGTAGCCAGTACAAACATCACAGGGGATTTATAACTATCACATGTTTCTCTAGTTACTGTTACATGCAGCAGCATAACTTCAAACGAATTATATTTAAAGCCTGCCTTCTAAGAAATAGTTGTTAGCCTGGGCCCGCCCATACTTCCTGTGACGCTACATTCTATTTCGCCATTTTAGAGCATTTCCGTTCCCAAAAAAGTGGGAACCAATGAGAAACGATCGGAAACCATACCGGCTTTCAAACATGGTGTGTACTGAGCAGCAACAATCGTTCGACTCTGCTGTTGCAGCTCATTTTTTTTTCTCATATTAATCTGGCAAAACCGGCAGAAATCGCTTGGCGACATTTTCCTACTGCTTTAATGAAGCTAGCTATAGTTGGTTACGGTGGCTTCAGGTTCCGTCTTTACACATACGTCATCGGAATGAGTGGTCTGATTGGTTGTAGATTCGTCCAGTAGTACACAGAGGCGTCTGATAAGTAGTAAGGTAGCTTGGCCAGACTAAGCTCCTATGAGCTTCAAAGTCGCGGAAGCCAAGCTAAAAGATTGTAGCAACACCACCTCCTTTGCCTTTCGTGCATGGCTCATTTTTATAACATTTGTCCGCTAATTTACAGTAAAGAAAAATAACTATTATTTCTGGAGTTTGTGATGGATTCTGATTGGATGTAAATGTAAATTCATCCGCTTTAAAAATTCGTCTGAAAATGATTCCAATGGTATTGTTTCTCTGTGCCTTTATCAATATAGTTGTGGTGTGGATGCTGCTGTTCTTTAATATTGAGAATGATTTTTAGATCTATATCTTTATTGTTATCGTGCTTGGTGTGAACAGGCCTTTAGTCAAGTTCCCTTTATTTATTTAGTGCTTTATCATTAAATACACATTGTTCCAAAGCAGCATCAAAGTGATAAACAAGACAACATCAGTATTGATTGTGCACTTCTTTAATGAAACTAATAGTAGTGTCATCATTCAACTTAAAATAATTTCAGGGTTTATTTGATTTAGAACAGTGTGAATGTTGCAAAGTTCATTAGTTGTGAAGCGGACATAGTTCAACTACAAAGTTCAAAGCTAATAGTGTCATTATTCAGCACATGTCAGTTTGGTGTTGGTTCAGTTTAATAATAATTATGATCATAAAATGAGCTTAATTCAGGTATAAGCCAGAGCCGTTTCAGCTATAAGTGTGTCAGTGTTGCAGAGTTCATCAGTTATGATATCATGAAGTGATAAAACTGTGATAAAAGAGCTCTACAGAAGTAGTGCCGTTATCAGTTTTCTTCTAATCCAATGATGTGAGTGCTAATCAGTAATATTGCTATACATTAAGAGTGTTTAAAACCTCCGCTGAGCAGACTAAATGTGACGAGCAAGAAACCCAAACTCCAATAGATAATAGTAAAAGAGACAAACCTTTACAATCATTTTGTACAGTCATTACAGTCATCATCAAACACTACTAAGAGAAAATAGCACATGAAAATATAGGAAATAGTGAACCTTTCTCCACTAGTTGATCGTATGGATGTGCTGTGATCATCTGGGGATGGAAGTGAATATGACATTGAATCAAAAAACTTAAAAGGTTTGACTGATATATCTGCTCTTTTCTCTAGAGTGCCAGAGACATCGAGAGCAAGATGAGAAACGAGACACGGCTAAAACTCTTTACACTGGACCCAGACTTACAGGTACAGCAAAACAGCATCTTACCATGTTTGCTGAAGGATCATGTGACGCTGAAGACTGGAGTAATGACGCTTTGCATAGCTTTGCATCAAAAACTTTCCTGATCCTGAAGTGTATAAAAACATGTTAACAGATGAATCTCATGAACTCCACAGAAACTGGACTTCTCCGGGATCGAGCCAGATGTGAAGCCCTTTGAGGAAAAGTTTGGGAAGCGAATCTTGGTGAACTGTAACGACCTGTCCTTCAACTTGCAGAGCTGTGTGGCGGAGAATGAAGAGGGCCCAACCACGAACGTACTTTACCTCACTCACTATAGTCTCCAGCTATTTCCATCACAGAAAACCAACCTCTGAGAGTTTCTGGTTTGCACTGCAGGTCGAGCCCTTCTTCGTGTCTCTGTCGTTGTTTGATATTCAAAGCGGACGCAAGATCTCCTCAGACTTCCATGTGGACATGAACCATCCGTCAGTGAAAGCGCTGCTGCCCCCGTCAGGAGCTCACAACAGCACCACAGTGCCAGACAGCCCACAGACGGCTCAACCCACAGCCAACAGCCCGACAGAGAGCGCCGTTCAGTTCCCACGACAGGTGAAGACACACAGAACAACAGAGCCAATCTGTGTCAGCAGCAGCTGTGACCTGCTATTGATAAACACACACAATCAGCCTGGTTCAGCGCTCAGATAAAAACCGTTTACAGTAGACACGATTTAAAATATTCAACTTTCACACAAGTTTAACCCCCCCACTTTTTTAACGTTCCCATTTATGTTTTGTGATTCTAGCACTTTAAATGCCACGTTTTCCAAATGCTGAGGATTTTTTTGTTTTGTTTTAAATGAAAATGTGAAAATAGTACAATTCTTTCAAGCCTATTGATAAAGAATGTATATTTTTATGCTTATATTGCACTGGAACAGCGTGTTGCTAAGGGCCTGAGTATTTAATAGATTTATGAAGGGAATATTACAATTTCAATGTAAATATTATGTTTTGGCAAATTTTGCAAAACACAAACAAAGATAGCAACAAAAATGTTTTGCAACAACTTTGCTTTTTCCCCAGTCAGTTTACTGTTACTGATCAATTGAATGCATCATTGCTAAAAAAAAAAAAGCATTTCAAGTAATGTTACTTAATGTTAGTGACCCATACTTTACTACCCAGTTTTTGTGTTCATTTCTGTCTGTAGGGAGTGTTTTCAGTGACCTGTCCGCACCCGGACATCTTCTTGGTCGCTCGGATAGAGAAGGTCTTACAGGGTGGTATTGCACACTGTGCCGAGCCTTATATGAAGAACTCGGACTCTGCCAAGGTACTGCTGTATGTGTGTGTGTGTGTGTGTGTGATCACTTTTAGGTCTCTGGATAAAACCAAAAAATGTGGATAAAACCAGATGTTGGCGAGTGTTTTTAAAGCTCTCAGATTTCTGGATCAGATACTCAGATATACTAGAGACCTGTCATGCACTTTTCATTCTGGGTGTGTTATAGTAATATAATTCCCATACAAATAATGTAAAAGGTTTTTGACAGTGCCTGCATTGCAAACCAAGAGCTACAGAACTGCAGTTCTTTTCTTTCCCCTCTCCTCAGGCTGCTCAGAAGGTTCTGAAGAACGCTAAGATGGCCTGCAGCCGGCTGGGTCAGTACCGGATGCCGTTTGCATGGGCTGCTAGGTGAGACGCACTGACTTTTGAAAGACGCGCACAGATGGTGGAGGTCACATGTTATGGTGCAGACATATCATAAAAAGGACAGTTCTGAATGTGAGAGCAGGTTCTGTGGAAATCCAGGCAAAATTAATAATTGTCATATTTATACCAAAATCTGAAGAAATAAGAAAATATACTTTGCATGCTATTTTATTAATCTCATTTTTAAGGCCATTATGTTTTTTTTTTTTACATTACAACATAATAAGAGTACTGTATATACATTAGACTATATATATGCAGTACTGTGTGTATATATATATGTATAATTGTTTAAACTGTCTAAATTCTAAAGTATAATTTGTAAGTGCACAATGTGGTAGTATTTATTGTACTAAAATATTAATGTTTTTCAGTTTTGGGTGGTGTGTATGTTCGAAAGGTGCATAATAATGTATTCAAATCTGGTTTACTGCCTGCTTTCTGTGGACAGGAAATAATGCAATTAAATGGCATTAATTAGTGAAGATCAATATAGTGAAACTGACACATATATTGAGGCACATTTGCTCTGAAATAACTTGGTACAGAGCTTTATCAGTGCATGGACCGTGGATAGTATGGAAACATCACTGAAACATCTAAAAGCGCCAAACTATACAACGACTTCAGTTTTACTGTAATCAACACTATTCAGGCAAATGTTCCCGTTTCGATCTAGTAAAGGGTGTTGTCTGCCGTATCATGAAGTTTATCTTTCCAGTGGGGTGTTAGAGAGGAGCTGGGCAGGATGTGTGTGCTCTTATCTCCTTCACCCGACTGGAAAAATGGCATAACACAGCAGCAGGATGAGCTTTGTGTCTGTTTCTCAGGCCGCTGTTTAAGGACTCCTCTGGGACGGTGGACAAGAGCGCTCGGTTCTCGGCTCTCTACCGACAGGACGGCAACAAGCTCTCCAACGAGGACATGTTCAGACTGCTCGCAGACTTCAGGAAGTCAGTTCCACAGCCCTACGCTCCAATAATAACACTCTTGTTTAGTGTTTGCATGACCTGCGGACTGGTGTTGTACACACTGCTGTTTTTCTCTCTTCTGTCAGGGGTGTTGATGTTTTAGAAACAGAATAGCCTGTTTATTCTCCCTCCTCTGTGCTTTCTCTTCCTTCTCAGGCCAGAAAAGATGGCCAAGTTGCCTGTGATTCTGGGTAATTTGGATGTTACGGTGGATAACGTTGCACCGGATCTGACTAGTAAGGCTTTCGCACGATGTCTCTCTGCATCAGGCGCATGTTTTTAATGGCTAGTTTCAGGGTCTCTGATTGGTTGATCTCTTGTTTGTGCAGATTGCGTCACGTCCTCCTACCTTCCTCTTCGTCAGACGGAGGTCTCAGACTGGGGCAGGATGGTGTTTGAGGTGGAGGAGTTTGTGCCGTCTATCGCTAGATGCTCCCAGCCGTTCATGATTTACAACAATCACCTGTATGTGTATCCACGACATCTCAAATACGACAGCCAGAAGAGCTTCACCAAGGTACAACTCATAATTTACTCAGCCCCAAGCAATTAAAGGTGTATATGACTTTCACAGTCTGTCCTGGCTCTTGGTAATGCTTCTGGATAGTGGCCATTACTTGTATCCATCATACATCTCAGGGTGGTTATCACATGTCTTCTGAAGCAGAGGGATGGGTTTTTGTGTTACAAAAGTATTTCTACTTTTAAAATTATAACTCAAATTACTGATGGCCAGCAATGGCTGTGTGTCTATCAGTATACCTATACAGTTCACTTTTAGTATGCTGTAGTTTTAAAGTATACTTTTATTATATACTAGAAAGTGGGTCAATTTAGAGATTCCATTTGGGAGAAGGATTCCAGCTTTAGTTCTAGCCCTGCTCCAACACTAGGACTTGATTCGCTGCATGCATTTCGTTAAGGCTGAAGCTGAACTTCTCGATATTTCAGCATATGCAGTGGAATGACGTAATCAGGCAAGAGGGAAATCTGAAAATAAAGCAAATCAACACTGGCGCTTTTCTGTTGCCGTCAAACTAGAAGGAGTTTGATGTACCTCAGGATAAATCAGTCAAGCAGTCACTGCCAAAGAACTTCAAGTATGCACTAGCTACGTCCAAAACACTCATTTGGCTTAAATACAGGAGAGGGAGGCCAGCGTCAGACACTCATCCAGGCAATATTTACTGAGCAGCACCTGAGGCGTTCATATTTTGCCGTTCTCTGATGTGGGTTTTGGTCACCTCATGTACTGTCATACAGTATAAATGTCACATGTTTATGTGAGTTTTACTCATAGATTCTGTTTTAAGGACAGGCCACGTGTTGTTCGAGTGTATTTCATCTTCTTTTCTCTCGTGACCCCAGGCCAGAAATATCGCTCTGTGTCTTGAGTTCAGAGATTCAGATGAAGAGGACGCTCTCCCGCTGAAGGTAAAGTCTCACACAAACTCTGTGAGTGATGACAGGGTAGCGCTTTATTTTAAGGTGTCGTAATACAGAGTCATTACCTACAGTAGCCGTTGTACTTGCATTAAATCAAATGTACTGATCAGTAATCAGAGTCCTGGAACGGCCTGTAATTCTGGAAGTATTACATTGATCAAGAATGACTTTTACATGGTTAGAAAGCAAAAGAAAAACAAACACAGTACAGCTATTTTCAACATTTATAACAAGAAATGTTTTATTTAAATTTGATTGCATTTCTGCTGTTGTTTTTAGAAGCACATCTAATACTGATATCTAGTGCTCAGCTTTGCAGTGCATTTCTGCATTACATGTAACACTAATATTGCTGCTTTCCTGCATGTTTGATCAAATAGCGCCGCTGTGTGTGTAAGTGATCCGCTCTGCGCTCTGTTTTCTCAGTGTATTTACGGGCGTCCAGGAAGCTCTCTGTTCTGTACGAAAGCATTTGCTCCGGTCTTGCACCACCAGCAGAACCCAGAGTTTTATGAAGAGGTGAGACGTTTGCCTCAGAGCTCCGTTGGTGTGTACCTGCTGTCAAACTGCTGTGTTGAACGCTTGTTTTTGACGTGTTCAGTTTAAGATCGAGCTGCCGGCTCAGCTGACGGACAGACATCATCTTCTGTTCACTCTCTATCACATAAGCTGTGACAGCAACAGCAAAGCCAGCACTAAGAGACGAGAGCAGGTGGAGACGCAAGGTGGGACACACGCACACACACACACACCACCTTCTGAGTGCACGGACTGAAAATACAGTCAAAGAGCACAAAGACAATCGGTATTCAGACTGTAAATATTTAAATGCCGTGTGTGTGTGTGCAGTGGGTTATGCGTGGCTTCCCCTGCTGAAGGATGGCAGGGTCATCGTGAATGAACAGCAGGTGGCAGTAGCTGCAAACCTGCCATCAGGCTACCTGAGTAACCAGGACAACAGCAGCAAGGTCAGAGATCACACTCGTATTATAATTGTTTATACTGCTGTTTTGTTGTGTTATTTTTTGTAATTTTATGCATTTTGTTTGTTTGTAATACATTTATCATTGATATAAGATGTTTTCATTATATAAATGTAGTTTTTCTTTGTTTTTTTCCAACTTTATTGTTCTTAATTTATTAACGATTTTCCATCAAATGTTTTTGTTTTTATTTGATTTGTTTTGTGCATTAATTAAAAGTGTGTGTGTGTGTGTGTGTGTGTTACAGCAGCACACAGGTCAAGAGTTGAAGTGGGTGGATGGCGGGAGGCCTCTGCTCAAAGTCTCCACCCAGCTGGTGTCCACTGTATACACACAGGTCCACCTGCACATCTCGCATCAGAACCTTTACATTGTAACCAGATACTGAATGCTCATTATTAAACATTTCTTTCTCATCAGGATCAACATCTGCATAACTTCTTTCATCACTGCCAGAGCACTGAGTGCACGGGTCAGTCTGGAGGAGAGCTGATCAAATACCTGAAGGTACTCGTTCAGTTCGGTCTGCATCTCCCTCATCCCGTCCTGAGCTCACAGCTCCGTCTCTCTCGTCCTCTACAGAGTCTGCATGCCATGGAGGCTCATGTGATGGTCAAGTTCCTCCCCACCATCCTGAACCAGTTGTTTCGTGTGCTCACCATCTCCAGTCAGGATGACGTTGCTGTGAACGTCACAAGGTCTGTGCCTAACATTGCTAATACAGCTTTATTAATACGATTAAATATGTTCATTTCAGCATTTGCTAAAGCTGTATAAAAGCATAAGCCGTGTTACGACTAACGTTAATAAAGATGAATAAATGCTGTAACACATGTGTTCTTCACTGTTTGTAACATATACATAACTAATGTTAATAAATATCACCTTATTGTAAAGTGTTATCATTTTATATACTGTATATGTTATATGTTTATACTACAAATAATGTTTTTATTATATACATTTAGGTTTAAATATTTTTTATTCATTTACAGTTACAATATTTCTTATTATCGTTTAGTTGAAATGAAATGTTTTGTTGTCTCTTCTCTGGTCAGGGTGATGATTCATGTCGTGGCTCAGTGTCATGAAGAGAGTCTGGAGCATCACTTGCGTTCCTATGTGAAGGTGAGGTGCATCATGACACCTTTGTGATGTAAAACAAGTCATTTCGAGCATAGCCCCGTGTAATCAAGGTTCTTGTTTTCTTGTGTTTTGTTTGTGAACAGTACGTTTTGAAGGCTGAGACTAACTTAAGCAATGCTAAAACTGTCCATGAGGAACTAGCAAAAGCCATGACCGCCATCCTGAAACCCTCCACTGACTTCCTTACCAGCAACAAACTACTGAAGGTACAGTAGCCAATCAGATTCAACGCCCCTCACAATAAACGTGGTTTGATGCTTGTATATAACTATGCTGGTAATTGTCTTATTTCAAAAGGTTCTAGGTATTTTGATAAGTATACGTATCGTGCTTTTGTGTTAGATCCAAGTTTTTCTTGCTATTACAAGTGGTCCTCTTTGTTTAATAGCTATGTACTTCTAGCTGTCTGTTAAGTTGATGAAAGTACACTGCGTAGTACAGTTTCATGCGGTCTGTATTGAAAATGTATCTGCTTTTGCTAAATAAATCAAAACATTTGAATTTTGTACGTTACCTGTTTTTGAACATGTTTTCTCTTCCTCCTCTAGTACTCCTGGTATTTCTTTGAGGTTTTAGTCAAGTGCATGGCTCAGTACCTGATTGAGACGGGCAAGTCCAAGGTGAGGAAGCACACTTCAACATCTAGTTTATTTCTGAACGTCTTCATACGGTCATGTCTGCAATCACACAAAACAAAAATGGGCCGTTGTAAGATAAACCCTTGATGTGTCCTGCAGGTGTCTAGGAACCAGCGTTTCTCAGCTTCGTTCTATCACTCCGTGGAGACCTTGGTGACAATGCTGATGCCTCATATCACACAGAAATACAAAGACAACCTGGAAGCCACACGAAACGCCAACCACAGCCTTGCTGTTTTCATCAAGGTGAGCCGAGCTGCTGGAAGACATCAGGCCTCAGATCTTCAACTCTCTATTTGAAATACATTTATTTTGTACCAAGTATACATGTTTAAAGGGCTGGTATGATGCCCTGAAAGTTTCAAAACCAAAGAGATCTTCTTTATAAAAGTTAAGACTTGTCCACATCCTCCTAAAACCCCTCGTTTAAACACGCCTCCACTTTTCTCCGTCACAGAGTGGGTTTATTTTCAAACACCGCCCAAATGTTTCCAGAAAGAAAGAAGGCGGAGCTATTATTCTGTCTGTAGTGTTGCTGCGGGCGCCATGTTCTGGAGACGCTGTGTGTCGTTGTGAAAGTGCAGAACACACAATGAGCGTTTCAGGAGGCGGGGCTTAGAGGAGAAACAGTAATGCACAGCATGTGGAAAATAATGTGCTTTTGAAACTTAAACCGCATAAACGCGTTACATTACACCAAATACACACAATAATGTTCTTTTTAGAACCCTCACGTGACCCCTTTAATAAAAATACCCTGCAAATATTATTCTGGCACTAAGCTGGTTTACTTGATGCACTTTAATTGTGTGGAAATGGTGCTGAAGTCTAAATAAAGATATATTATTTGATCGAGCTGAAGTGGAACGGTTGCAAGTATACTTCAGGTACACTTTAAATATCTCGCAGTTAAGACTGATATTATACAGAGTTTGAAGCACAGCTTGAGCTTAGTATTAAGCAATGTGTTTCATGCAATAAAGAAATATTCCAAATAAGTATAATTATAATTAAAGTGATATCTATTAATGTTAATTGCGTGAAGTATGCTTTGTATAAAATGATAGCATAGATTTGTTTTGACAATGTTGTTTGTGCAGTGTGTGATATATTCCAGCAAAACCACAAACTAAATGAGTCTTCTCACAGGAGCACTCGAGTGTGTTTATGTGAACAGCTCAGATTTCACAGCCGTGTGATAAAACCAGCGTGGGTCTGCAATAATTCAGTGCTATACAGCTTGTTACTCTTTGAGGCAGTGTCATTTGTATTAATTCATGTTGTAATACATTACTATTTAGCTTCATTTTTCTGATCAAATCAGACATCCGTAAACTCTACCTTGGTTTGTTTTCACCAGCGCTGTTTTACCTTCATGGACAGAGGGTTTGTCTTCAAGCAGATCAACAACTACATCAACTGCTTCATGCCCGGAGACGCAAAAGTAGTATACTTTTGTTTTTGTGTATGAGATTAGGATTCTGCCATGTTGCAGTCTGATGCCCGTCTCTGTTTGTTCCTCGCTCAGACGCTGTATGAGTTTAAGTTTGAGTTTCTGAAGGTGGTCTGCAATCATGAGCACTATGTTCCTCTCAATCTGCCCATGCCCTTCGGAAAGGGCCGGATCCAGCGCTTTCAAGGTAATCAGCCATTAACGAGAAGAGCAGAAAAAGACTGAATATTGAATATTAATTGAATAGGACCGAATCACACGTTTGTGACATAATTAGTATATCGTATGATGGCTTTTGGAATAGCTGTCTTCCCATAATCCAGTGATTCTCAACCAAGAGCTTTCGTCTGACATCACTCCAGATGTCCCTAACACAATACTGAATCGGCCAATTCCTGTCTTTCCATCCCCAAATATAAGACCTCCTGAAATCCTAAATAAGACATACCATTAAGACACTTTCCACATCGCTGAGAACTGCTCTCCTGAGCCGACCTGATATAAATTTGATTCTACTAGAAAGTTTGGAATTGATTTATTTAATTATGTCAAAAGCCTTGACGGATTTGGACCAGGGTCCGTCTGTTGGTATTGATGTGTTGTGTCTCTGCCAGATCTTCAGCTGGACTACTCTTTAACGGATGAGTTCTGTAAGCATCACTTCCTGGTGGGGCTGTTGCTGAGGGAGGTGGGTGGAGCTGTGCAGGAGTTCAGAGACATCCGTCAGATCGCTGTACAGGTGCTGAAGAACCTGATGATCAAACACGCCTTCGACGACCGTTACTCCTCCAAGGTGAATGAGCAGCGTGTCAGCAGCGCGAGCGCTAACAACACGGCTTCGAATGTGTTGAGTATAAAGCGTGTGTTTTTCAGGGTCAGCAGGCTCGCTTGGCTACGCTTTACCTGCCTCTGTTCAGTCTGCTGCTGGAGAATGTCCACAGACTCAACATCAAAGATGTGCTTCCTGTCAGCACCCTGACTAACACGGTAAGACTGACGCCTAGTGTTTGCTTCCGCCGTATCTCATTCCAAACCTGCTTTAGTGTTCAATATAGAAGATTTCTCTGAAAATCTCATATCGCTTGGACACCTTTGTCTTTCATTTTATAAAAACAGTGACACTCTTCAAAATATCTTCTTGTGTGTTTCTGTTATCTCTGTTATTAAGAATATGTTTAATTATACATTTATGTACTGAGTAATATTAACTACATGTGCTTGTTATATGGCATCATTGATTGTTATTATAATCGTAAGTAGATATAACATATAACACCTTAAAACACATTAAAAGTTTGACTGAATACTCCACTGATATTATATGAGCAGATCTCTGAAAGATCATGTGACACTGAACTCTAGAGTAATGGTGCTGAAAATACAGCTGTGCATCGTAGGAATAAATGACATTTTAAAATATGTGAAAATATTTTAGATATGAATTATGCTGTCCAATATAGACTTGTACTTGTGCAGTGTATTTGCATAAGCACACAAATCAGTTTTTACTGTCTCCAAACTTCACACATCTATTGAAAAAGAGTTATCTTGAACCGTGCCAGTATATCATAATGTATCAACGATTAATATCACATTGTTTGAATTATCATCTGAAAACATGCTAACAGAACACAAATTGCAGTACGGTGAGTGTTTGTATCATCTCAGAATGGCCGTGATGATCACGTCATGATGACCCCTACAAAACACACAGCCAGTCCAGGGGACAGCAGCCTGCAGAAAGAGGTGTTCGGAGTGATTTCAGGAACAGGTGAGACACTGAGAGCTTTACAGGAACCAGCTCTTTGTTTGTCCCTTGTAACGTCCTATCTCCAGCATTACAGGGTCTCGATAATTCTGTTCTCTAGGAGATGTGAGAGAGATTGTGTCCAGTGTATTGATGTGTTTTGTGCAGTGATGGGAATAATGGCGTTATTTTTTCATGAACGTATCGCTGCTTCCTCTGTTACAACGCCGTTACCGTTACTGACAATAAAATGCGGCCTTACTGTAATTTATTCTAGGCTCGGTTCATCTTAATGGATGCGCAGGGTGACGTACCTGTATAAACTCGCACAGGTCAACGATGCTTCGGCTCACAAACGCAAAGAAAGCAACAGAGCTAGAGAGCCTGGTAGTAGACGCGCTACTGTACACGTAAACAATATTATTTGTTGTATTTTCCTGCGGGGGAACTGCTGGGGCCGAGTGGGCGGAGCTAATACATTAACGACAATATCATTGGCTGACGCTCACCTATCGTTTGGATTTCAGCAACTCAATGCGAGCAAACACAAATCCTAGTGCGTTGAAGATTGTTTTTAGTAGTGGAATTCTTAGTATCACAATTTCTTTTGTTATCACAATTATTTTGACTAAATTCCAAACAATATCTTCAGTCAACGAATATACATTCATAGAGAGTTGACAATATTTATATGATAATATACTGAATTTGACAGTCTCACAGAAACATTACAACGGTGTAGATTCATGTACAATGCGTTCTCTTTAGTGTCCTTTTCATTCATTGAACATATTTATATTGGGGACATCCAGGTTACTCGACATGAATAGTTACTGTCCCTGGTGGTTAGTTACTTTTATAATGACGCTACCACTTGTTGTCACTACTATAGTTAGCCAACTATAACTCATTGTTTAAAGTAACGTACCCAACACTGGTTTTGTGCTTGTCAGTGTCTCCTCACACCCCGGCCGTGAGCTCTGTACGACACACTGACTCACGCAGCTCTCTCATCATCACCGACTCTGGAAATGGCCAATCAGAGCGCAGCGTGGACAAGCCACACCCCCTAGACAAGGTACCGCTCACATGACCTGATCATCACTTTTATGTACATTATTTATGATGGTTATCATGTTTACGTGCTGCAGTGTGTGTGTAGGGTTGTATGTTTCTCCCTGTAGTGTGTGAGTGCGTGTGCTAACCTGTGGCTGTGTGTGTCTCCTGCTGTCGCTGCGTTCAGCGGGAGCGCTTCACTCGCCGTCACTCGGCCAGCGTTCTGCGTTTCTTTACTGACTCAGAGGAGACGCCGCTCTCTGCAATTCTCAAACGACAGACCATGGACTTCTCTCTGCTGTCTACACCGTCCGAGCAACACACACACCCTACACAAGTATTGCGTCAGCGCTGACCTCTGACCCTACACAGTCCCAGTGGCGTGTGTGTGCGTGTGGCCTTGTTCATCCTCTGTTCCCTTAGCTAGAAGATAATGAGAGACTGTCTTAAAGAGGCCATACTGCATGTGCACTTGCACAAGGGATAGTTGACCCCAAAATCATCATTAACTCACCCTCAAGTAGTTCCAAGATTTTATTTCATTCTTCTGTTAAATATAAAAGAAGATATTTCAAAGAATGGTTTAATCAAACAGTAAACCGTAACACTTGTAATGAATTACGTTTTGTCTTTTTTTTTTTCTTTAACAAAAGAAAGCACACACACAATGGTTTGGCATCAAACCATTTCATGATTCGTCAGTGATCAGTTTATATTTAGCTTCGGTTATGTGACTTTATGATGTCATTGAAAATGAATGTTTTTGTGAAATAAGTTCTATGTTTAAAAGCAATTTGACATCATTTTTTTTAAGAAAACTTGAGGCTCTTTTTTTCTGAAAGTGAGATTTATACAGCATCTAAAAGCTGAATATTTGGCTATTAGAAAATCTAAATACTGAGAAAATGGCCTTTCAATTTGTCTTTAAACTTTTGTCGTTGGCAATGTACATTACTAATCAAAAATGAAGTTTTGATATATTTACAGTACAAGATATCTTCATGGAACATGATTTTAATTGCTTGTTAATCTCTGTTAACACCTGCTATAATCAAACACACTTTTCCTTGGAATTACACCGTAACATTGTAAAACTGTGATCAATGAATGATGATCTCAGAGCCAAAACCCTGCAGAACCGAAGCTGAATGATCTTGTGTGAAGGATCATTGACCTGTACTTTGATCAAATAGATCCACGGTGACTAAATATTTCGTTTATTGAAATAATAAACAGTCGAATGGACTGGAGATTTGTAATATATCTAACTCTGTGTCATGATATGACCTCTCTAAGATATCATCCAGCGGAGAGCAGACATTTCTGTTAGCGCGTCTGTGTTTTGTAGACATAACCGGCAGATCTTGTGCCTAAATCCACAGCTGATGCTTCCAGTCGCAGGAAGCTGAGTCAGTAAATCTGTCGAGTGCAGGAATGCTGTGGCGCACCGAGTGATCGCTTTGATTTCCTTTTGTTGCATTTCAATTAGTATAGAAACAGTCCCTCAGTCTCCATCCGTGTAGACACATGATAGATTAAGTGAAAAAGCAGACGCAGTATTTTGCGGGTTTCATAGTTTCCACACCGTGCCGTCTCAGTGAGGATCTGCTGGCAGGGGAACATGGGAAACATTCTGGCCAGTGCTGTGCTATGGTAGATACATTAGCATGTCAGTGTGTGTGTGTGTGTGTGTGTGTGTGTGTGGAGCTGTGCTCGTCCCTGTCTCGTCTGTGACGTGCTGTAGGAAACGTTTTAGTGTATGCATTGCATTACGGCTGATATATCATTGTCCCTTTCTGTTTGTTACAAAAATGGCATTTATCAAAGTGTGTGTGTGTCTGCGTGTATTCACAGCTGCCCCGAAAAAGTATTTGGACACTTAATCACCACTACAATAGATCAATCCAATTATAATTAAGTTGGCTTGAGACTCTGCCAGCTCCAGCTGTCAAGATTCACACCTAAACACCCTGCAGCCAACTGCACTCAATCAGACTTCCCCTCTGTGTGCTGTTTCTAATCTAGCAACATGCTAATCATGTTAGAGACACACTAATCATGCTAAATTACATGTAAGTAACGAGGTATACAGCATGCTAGTAATACTATTCATGCTATAATCATGCTAGCAACATGCTAATCATGCTACCGATATGCTTGTAACTTGCTAGTCATTCTGACAACATGCTAATTTTCAAACTTTCAGCTTCGACAAACTTTTTTTATCTAGTTAAATTTAAAATGATAGCACAAAAAAGCTATATATATATATTTATTTATTAATTAAAGTATAAATGAAAAAGTTTAAATAAAATTGCATTAAAAAAATTCTAATGGAGATGCTAAAATATATTTTTTTAAAAAGCTTTATAAAGTAAAGCTAAATACAAAAAAACTTAAACATTTTAAAATACCATAACAAACTCCCTGAAGTACAAATAAAAACGGATGAAAATAAAATCTAATTAAAAATATAAAAAAATATGGTCCCACTTTATATTAGGTGGCCTTAACTACTCTGTACATGTGTTTAAAATAAATAATTTGGTACAATGCACTTATTGTGTACACACGTTTTTACATTGCACTTTTGTTTTTACAAACACGTGTATATATATTTACATCTGAAAGGAATTTCTGTAAATGCATTCATAATTACACTGTTGACTCCCCTACACCTTACCCATGCTTAAACCTAGCCATGCCACCAAACCTGTCCCTAACCTGACCCGTATCCCTCCTCAATAGCAGCAAAAGTGTTTTGTAATACAATATTGTTATGTTATTAATATATATTAAAGTGTTGATGGTTTGTGGTCTGTGAATATCTGATTTAGTTTTCTATGTCTCAGTGTCATGTCGCTGGGGTTCTGGGCAGCTCTTTGCTCCGCTGTGATAAACTGGACCAGTCTGAAGTGAAGAACATGTTAATGTGCTTCATGCACGTGTTAAAGAGCATGTCTGAAGGTACACACACACAACTGAGATTATATAAGCCTGCTTCATTGTAGTTGTCTGTTGTTTGATCATTGTATTTGCTGCGAGTTAGATGCTCTGTTCAACTACTGGAATAAAGCTTCACCCACAGACCTGATGAACTTCTTCAGTCTGCTAGAGTAAGTGCTGCACTTCACACACACACACACGTTAGTTTTATGGGGACTCTCCATAGGTGTAATGGTTTTTATAGTGTACAGACTGTATGTGGTATTAACCTACACTGACCCTACACCTAAACCGACCCCTTACAGGAAACTGTGTGCATTTTTAGATTTTCAAAAAAACACCATTTAGTATGTTTTTTAAGTCTTGAATTACGGGGACACTGATAATGTCCTCATGAATCACCTACTTATTGTA
>JAUYWG010000042.1:2320185-2342637 GCA_034779775.1 Enteromius afrohamiltoni
GTGATTTAGTGTATGTGGAGAAAAGAATAGTCCTACATCCGAGCCCTGAGGAACCCCAGTGATGTAGTGTATGTGGAGTAGAGGAGGGGTCCTAGAACCGAGCCCTGAGGAACCCCAGTGTTGTAGTGTATGTGGAGAAGAGGAGGGGTCCTAGAACCGAGCCCTGAGGAACCCCAGTGATTTAGTGTATGTGGAGAAAAGGAATGGTCCTACATCCGAGCCCTGAGGAACGCCAGTGATTTAGTGTATGTGGAGAAAAGAATAGTCCTACATCCGAGCCCTGAGGAACCCCAGTGATGTAGTGTATGTGGATAAGAGGAGGGGTCCTAAAACCGAGCCCTGAGGAACCCCAGTAACCATGTGTTTTGAATACCTCTCCTCTCTAGGCCACCCTAAAAGAACTACCAGTGAGATAGGATCCAAATCAGTGAAGTTGAATACCAGTGTATAAAAAAACAAAAAAACAACAACAACTTGTTAGATTGTTTTTGCTATGAATGGAAGGAGAGAAACAGGCTGTAGCTGTGGGGTTATCTGAGCCTGCTTGAATGCAGTGGGAAAAGTATATGTGAGGACAGATTCTAGATTTATCCAAATCTGTTCTGATGAAGAAATAAACTCATCTCTGATGATTTCTTTAAGACAAGTTTAATGAAATGTACAGGCAAATCTCACATTGAACAACATTGAATCCACTGACAGCCATAAAATATTCTCATTTTTCACTCACATTTATTTGTTTTACTCATTTTCTATTATTCTGACCACACAACACATAGAGCAGCCATAAGATCTGTTAGAAGACACTTCCGCATTTGTGTGTGTTCATAGATTACAGTCATTCAGATGCTGATGTGTTGAATCAGTCTCTGTTGGAAGGAAATATTGCCACAGAAGTTTGTCTAACAGTTCTGGACACATTGAGCATCTTCATCATGGGCTTTAAGGTCAGACATCAGTCATAAACATCATCGTCATCACAGTCACCTGCAATCACGTTTTATTCCTCACTGATAACAGTGTGTGTGTGTTTTCTCAGACTCAGCTGAGTTTGGATCACGGACACAATCCACTGATGAAGAAGGTCTTTCAGGTTCATCTCTGCTTCCTACAAATCAACCAATCAGAAACAGCCCTCAAACAGGTCTTCACTTCTCTTCGCACTTTCATCTACAAGGTGAGTGTGACAAGGGAATTAGCTCATATATCAATGGCTACAAAAGGATTGAAAAATCTGTCATCATTCACTAGGGCCCTATGATTTTGAAGATCGAATCCAGTCATAAATCACATAATTTATGAAATTTTGAAAAAACAAATCAAAAGTGGGGTTGTACAATTAATCAAATTTGCAGTATTTACTAGTGTCTGTGAAAATTCAACTTGGAAAGATTGGAGTCTGCATGTCTCTGTGTGTGTTGCAGTATAATATTATTGTACTACCAAAAATATTTCATTGTTTTAATATTGATTCATTTTTAACCGTAAACTTCTGTTGCTAAGCACTTTATTTTATTTTATTTTTGGCCAAACAAAGTCTATTGTTAAAATATTATTTGGTGATATTTGAAAGAGTTAAAAATGAAATGGTTAATGTTTCATGCTTTCATTTGATTACCAAATAAATAAATAATTAAAAAAAAAAAATATATATATATAAAACCTTAAAAAATATATATTTTCTATTGCTGTTATTTTCTATAAAATGTTAACAAATTGTTAAAATTGTATAAATTCTGATTCATTAGTCATGCTTTTTGATGTGATTTAATTGAAATCCAGAAAATGTAAAAAATAATTTGTCAAAAATAAAGCAAATTTCTTTGATGTGTGTCCAGTTTCCATGTACTTTTTTCGAGGGCCGTGCAGATATGTGTGCGTCTTTCTGCTACGAGATCCTGAAGTGCTGTAACTCCAAACTGAGCTCCATCCGCAGTGACGCGGCTCATCTGCTCTACTTCCTGATGAAGAGCAACTTCGACTACACTGGACGCAAGTCCTTCGTCCGCACGCACCTGCAGGTGGAGAAATACCACATTTATTCCAAAATAGAAATATCCATTATTATGGATATGTCTATTTCATCCAGTCTTGACAGATTTGATGAAACCGCGTGTGATTATGTCATAGTGATGTCATGTTGTGACTCCTCAGGTGGTGATTGGCGTCAGTCAGCTGATCGCTGATGTCATCGGAATAGGAGGAACAAGGTTCCAGCAGTCGCTGTCAATCATCAACAACTGTGCCAACAGTGACAAAACTATCAAAGTTAGTTCGCCTTACGTTCACTCACATGCTAGATCCTGAAACAGATCAGAGGTGTCTGATTACAGTGCAAGTGATTTCGTTTTTGGGGTCAGACAACATTGAGTTAGATTTTTCAAAGAGCAGGATCCTAAGGTATTGATATTGATTTGTTGGGATATAAACTGTAATGTGTCTTGGAAATAAACAGGTAGTTTTAAGATTTAGGAAAATGTGAAAAGAAATGTTATTTGGCACTTGCGAATTCTTTTGTTCAAATAGTCACATATTGATCACACAGGGGTCATCAAACCTGAGAGTTTAGCTCTAACATGCCTCAACACCTGCCAGTAAGTGTTTGATTAGCTGCTTCAGGTGTGTTTGATAAGGGTCGGAGCTAAACTCTACGGGACACCAGCCCTTCAGGATCGAACTTGGTGACCCCTGCTTTAAACAGTCGCGATTTGCCATAAATTGCATCTAAAATAAAAGTTTTTGTTTTGTTTTGTATACTGTGTATCTTTATTACGTTTCGATAAATACACATGCATTCATTTATATATTTCAAGAATATTACCAAGTATTTACATGCGTATATGTATCTTCATATAATTTGATTATTTATAAATATATTAATATATTTACATATATAATAATATTATATATATATATACATATATATATTTATATATATATATAAGTATATACATACACAGTACACACACATATATTATTTAAACAAAGCTTTTATTTTGAATTTTATTCATCACAATTAGCCATTTGACAGCACTGATTATAATGTTAAAGTTTTTCCGTTTTCCGTTTTTTTTTAGGCTCATTAATTTTGCATTTATTTGAGAAAAAAAAAAAAAAAGTCAAATAAACTCATTCACACAGTTTCTCCTTATCCCACAGAACACAGCGTTCCCATCTGATGTGAAAGACTTGACCAAGAAGATCCGCACCGTTCTGATGGCCACGGCTCAGATGAAGGAGCACGAGAGAGACCCCGAGATGCTGGTGGACCTGCAGTACAGTCTGGCCAAGTCTTACGCCAGCACTCCTGAACTCCGCAAGACGTGGCTGGACAGCATGGCCCGTATCCACGTGAAGAACGGAGACCTCTCTGAGGTACATCACACACACTCACACACACCTCCATGTGTGTTTAACACACTGTGAAGCTCATGTTCCCTGGTTTGGTTCTCTTCAGGCAGCCATGTGTTATGTGCATGTAGCCGCGCTGGTGGCCGAGTACCTGAGGAGGAAAGGTACACACACACACTCACACTTGTGATGATGCTACTATAGTCTAAGAAAGAAGCAATTTAGAGAACAATGGTGAGCTACTGTCTTTGTCCAGTGGGATTTTAAACATTCGTCAGTAAAGAGCCGTAAGCATCTCTGAAATAAAACATTTAGAAATCAAAGCTTTCAATAAATATTCAAATAAAAATAAAATGATATATTATTTAACATAAATGACATAAAAAATACTTGTTAATCTTTCCACAAAACATTGAAAAGAATTAAAAGTGCTTCTCGACTAGCAAATCAGTATATTAGATTGATTTCTGAAGGGTCATGTGACACTGAAAATGAAATAAATACAGCTTTGTTGAGCACAAGAGACATCTTACAAAACATTATACTTAGAGTGTAAAAACCTTTCACACACACACACACACACACACATAAATGTAGTTTATTATTCCTGTTGTAGAAAAAGTCCAAATGATAAAAGTTCTCTTTAAAAATGTTTCACAGTATTTTAAAGGAAAATAAAAAAGTGTGCTCAATATTTATGATTTTATGACATTTTATGATGATTTTTAAAAAAAACTCTACTGTCTGGTGTATAATTGGTAAGAGCGAGTTAGTTTGAAGTCTTAAGTAGCAAGGACACAGGTAATGGCTCTTAATGATTACACAGGTTTCACTATCAGTCATGTTTATTCCTCGGCTCCTCATATCCCTGTCTGATGATAAAAGTTATCTCTCAGTATCTTACTCACGTTTTGCTGCAGTTCTTTGTTTTAAACTGCTTGATGACCGGACTCGCTGCAAACAGTTATCTTCCAGCGTTTCTATCAGACATTATCACACACCTGGAAACTCTGTCTCTGGATGTGAGATGTAAAGGTTGTATGTGTGTTCATGTAGGCACGTTTAAACAGGGCTGTACTGCATTCAGAGTGGTCACACCAAACATCGATGAAGAAGCGTCCATGATGGAAGACGTGGGGATGCAGGACGTTCACTTTAATGAGGTGAATATCTGTCTGAAAGCCCACAAACCCTTCATTCAGATCAGAGGAGAAAATCATAAATCAATAAAAAAAGAGCAAATTCACACAGTACAGAGTACATATATCTCATGAATTCATGCATATGTATTTTACTACGGTATCCAATCCAACTTATATCACCAAGGACAACATTTCTCTTTTTTGAAATATGGCCAATATGTTGATGGTTTTACGCGGAGACGCGCCATCAACAAACCATTTCACATGATTCTACTCTGTATTCATGTGATTTTCACTGTGTTTATTTATAAATATCATTCCCAAAGCACACAAACCTCCCAGAATACCCTGTTAGTTACAGTATTCACTTTTTAAATGATTGTTTTATTCAATAATTTAATTTAATTTGTATTAAATATGTATTTATTTGTGAAAAATACTTAAATATGTTTATATTTTAATCCATTTTTTAATGATTGAAAATGTCTTAAATTTGAATTCAAATGAATAAAGCTATATTGGCCACCCTGCTTTCCAGGATATCGGCCTTCAAGAATCTCATATCGGTCGACCACTAACTGTAATTCATAACCTATTGTTTCTATTAAAAACACAGTGCGTTTCCATATCTGAATGTTACTCAATCAAGGCAGGGAATGTATTCGATGTTTAATATTTCATTTTGAAGAGGCATATTTTGATCTGCATTCTTAAGGATGATGCAGCATTATAGAGTCAGTTTAATATTAGTACAGTAAAAGAGGGAAGCAATAAACTAATGTCCGTGTAATGGTGGGTGGTTATCAGTCAGCTTATCTTCACTGTGACCGATACTCAACCATCATCCCTGCACTTTGACTGAGAGATAAACAGCCCTCGGCGCTCTGGAGCAGGCAAAGCCATAAATAACTGTACATAAAAGAAATATTAACTAAAACGATATCAAATATTGTACAATTAATCACAATGAATCAAATGCAAAATAAAAGTTTTGTTTAAATAATATGTGTATATTATTGTGTACGTACAGTATAACAGCGCACGCATACAGCTTAGATTAGAGCGTTTTTAAATGTGTTTACATGTTCTTGTAACTTATATTATAAGATATTCAAATATTTGACCACATTTTTAAGTGTTTGGATTTATATATAAATAACAAATATATACGGTAAACACACACAAAACGGATGAATTATTTGACGGCACTAATATATTTGTGTGTGTACATATACACATTTATAGTTTAACTAGTTTTTCATTTTGGTTTAGTTTAACTTTAAATAACTTCTGCATTGTAAGGTGTGTGTGTTTGTCGTAGGACGTCCTGATGGAGCTTTTGGAAGCATGCGCTGATGGTTTATGGAAAGCAGAGCGTTATGAGCTCATCTCTGACATCTACAAACTCATCATTCCCATTTATGAGAAGCGCAGAGATTTTGAGGTACACCAGTGTTTAAAGGAATAGTTGACCCAAAAATGACAGACTCACCCTCGAGAAGGTCCAGATCTGTATGAATTTCTTCGTTCTGCTGAACACAAAGGAAGATATTTGGAAGAACGTTTATGACCAGGCTGTAGGAAAATAATACTATGGAAGTCAATGGTGACCCAATACAGCCCGGTTACAAACTTTCTTCAAATTATCTTCCTTCGAGTTTATCAAAGCTTTTTGCTAAAAGGGCACACATCAGTACAGAAGTCGAAGTTGATGTGTTTGGTAAAGTGTGTTGTTGATGTGTGTGGCAGAGGCTGGCTCACCTCTATGACACCCTGCACCGAGCCTACAGTAAGGTGACGGAGGTCATGCACACGGGAAAACGCTTGCTGGGAACCTATTTCAGAGTGGCGTTCTTCGGTCAGGTGAGTCTCATCATGTCTGTATCTGTCACATGATTCATGTTTCTGCTGGCTCACTGTCTGAAGGCCTGACCAGGACTGCTGGACGTCTGTGCTCATGATTTATCTGAGCACCTTCGTGTGTAAAGAGCGCCCTGCTGACAGAAACGTGGAGTTTGGTTGTGTTGCCGGCTCTTGGTGTGCTTCCCTGCGTCTGCTGCTGCTGACTCTCTTTAATCTGTTTGTGTGTTTTGCATTTGGTTGGTAACCCATAACATGTCCAAGAACCTTTTTTTGATCAGCAACAAGATTTTTTAGGTTAAAATGTACCTGGTTATGAGAAGAAAAAGACTGTACTTGCAGATTAAATACTATTAATTTAGTGCATTTTTTAAAATTCAATTTAAAAAAACAAACAAATGAATCTCTTGTCAAGTGCACTTGTTTTGGTGCGTGACTACACACTAAAGCCCATGTAACTGTACCACGATTAAATGAAGTATTATAAGTGCTTGGCAGTACAGTTGATAATGGTAGAGTGTGTTATTTTTGTACGGTTTCATGGGAGGTGCATGTGTATTAAGCGTTCAGGGATTTGGAAACAAAAACATACTTTGTCAAGCTGTGTTTTGTGCTGTATTTCCATATCTTTTGGCAGCACAGAAATTGACAGAAATGTGAATAACTGGCATATTGTTGTCTTTTCTTAAACCGGTGAATCCTTGTAAACTTTTCAGTCCTGGAGTCCATGAAGCATTTTCTTATTTCTCCAGGCATGGCTCCACAGTGTTAATATGAGCTGAGTGGGATAGATATGAGGAAGCAGCTGAATTAGAGATGGTAAAAGTGGGTGGGTCCAATATCATTGGTCTCCAAAAGTGGGTGGTTCTGATTCATTCAATACACCTGGAACTTGAAAAATGAATTTCTGAAAGTGTTTTTGACTGTGTGCGGTCATTGATGAGCTGTGGTGGTTTGTGTCTCTAGCAGTACCAGTGTAATGACTCTGAGATGAACGAGGTAAACTCAACATTAGTTCTACGTGTATGAAGTCATCATAATCCCTGTTAATAATTAGGATTTATCATCAACACTCTTCAGCTTTTAGACCTCCCAGTATTTCCAGAATACGGTTGAAAATAGTTGTGTCTGTGACTAACCTAGTGTTCAGAAATGAGTAGGCAAGTAGCTTTTTTCTTTGGTTTCTGATTGATTCAGATGTGCTGCTTGTTTTAGGGGTTCTTCGAGGATGAAGACGGTAAAGAATACATATACAAGGAGCCCAAGTTCACCCCACTGTCTGAGATCTCTCAAAGACTCCTTAAACTGTATTCAGACAAGTTTGGAGCTGAGAATGTCAAAATGATCCAGGACTCTGGCAAGGTACGAAGTCTGTTATATAACCAGACTTTTGAAGTCTGATTCACATTGCAGCTTGTTCTGGTCAAGAGATGCCCGCTTAGATAGACTGACTGACTGACTGCCAAACGTGCTTTCATGTAGAGTTTAGAGGAGGGTAAACCTGAAAACACACGCAGTATTTCATACATAAAGAGTTTGACAGCACTAATTAATCACATCCAACATTTCCATAATATATGTGTGTGTACAGTGTATATTTATTATGTAATGCACACATACATATGTACAGTCAGGTCCATAAATATTGGGACATAGACACAATTCGAACATTTTTGGCTCTATACACCACCACAATGGATTTGAAATGAAACGAACAAGATGTGCTTTACCTGCAGACTGTCAGCTTTAATTTGATCCAAATCAGGTGAACAGTGTAGGAATTCCAACAGTTTGCATTTGTGCCTACCACTTGTTAAGGGACCAAAAGTAATGGGACAATTGGCTTTTCAGCTGTTCCATGGCCAGGTGTGTGTTATTCCCGCATTATCCCAATTACAATGAGCAGATAAAAGGTCCAGAGTTCATTTTAAGTGTGCTGTTTGTGTTTGGAATCTGTTGCTGTCAACTCTCAAGAGGAGATCCAAAGAGCTGTCACTATCAGTGAAGCAATCCATCATTAGCCTGAAAAAACAAAAATTCTTAAAAAGAAGGAACGCACCGGTGATCTCAGCAACACCAAAATACCCGGAAGACCACGGAAAACAACTGTGGTGGATGACCGAAGAATTCTTTCCCTGGTGAAGAAAACACCCTTCACAACTGTTGGCCAGATCAAGAACACTCTCTAGGAGATAGGTGTATGTGTGTCAAAGTCAACAATCAAGAGAAGACTTCACTAGAGTGAATACAGAGGGTTCACCACAAGATGTAAACCATTGGTGAGCCTCAAAAACAGGAAGGACAGATTAGAGTTCGCCAAACGACATCTAAAAAAAGCCTTCACAGTTCTGGAACAACATCCTATGGACAGATGAGACCAAGATCTACTTGTACCAGAGTGATGGGAAGAGAAGAGTGTGGAGACGGAAAGGAACAACTCTTGATCCTAAGCATACCACCTCATCAGGGAAGTATGGTGGTGGTAGCGTCATGGCGTGGGCGTGTATGGCTGCCAATGGAACTGGTTCTCTTGTATTTATTGATGATGTGACTGCTGACAAAAGCGGCAGAATGAATTCTGAAGTGTTTCAAGAAATATTATCTGCTCATATTCAGCCAAAGGCTTCAGAACTCATTGGACGGCGCTTCACAGTGCAGATGGGCAATGACCCAAACAATACCGCAAAAGCAACCAAAGACTTTTTAAGGGAAAGAAGTGGAATGTTATGCAATGGCCAAGTCAATCACCTGACCTGAATCCGATTGAACATGCATTTCACTTGCTCAAGACAAAACTGAAAGGAAAATGCCCCAAGAACAAGCAGGAACTGAAGAAAGTTGCAGTAGAGTCCTGGCAGAGCACCACCAGGGATGAAACCCAGCATCTGGTGATGAAAAAGTGAAAGTTTGATTTGTGATTATTATTCTGTCCCATTACTTTTGGTCTCTTAACAAGTAGTAGGCACAAATGCAAACTGTTGTAATTCCTACACTGTTCACCTGATTTCGAATTAAAGCTGACAGTCTGCAGGTAAAGCACATCTTGTTTGTTTCATTTCAAATCCAGTGTGGTGGTGTATAGAGACAAAAATGTGTGTCGATGCCCCAATATTTATGGACCTGACTGTATGTTTTTCAGAAAAATATTTTTTATATTTTAAATATATATATATATTTAATTTTTTTTTGTATAATATACATGTTATACATACTGTATGTGTGTGTGTTTTCATTAGTGGTAGACTGATATGGGTTTTTTGAAGGCCGATGCTGATATCTTGGAAAGCGAGGTGGCCAATAGCTGAAATTAGGCAGATTTGAAAATTTAAATTCAAATTTAAATTAGTTTGAAAATGGATTCAAATAAGCATACTTCTACTTTAAGACAAAGTAGAGAATCTGAGCACTTTAAGATGTCAGTATCAGTGAGTGCCATGAGCTGCACTACTACTAGAACTGTGTCTAAGCTAAAACTGTGTTACTGTTTAGATTAATACGAAGGATCTGGACTCTAAATATGCCTACATCCAAGTGACTCATGTCACCCCATTCCTGGAGGAGAAGGAGCTGCTGGAGAGAAAAACAGACTTTGAGAGGAGCCACAACATCCGCCGATTCGTCTTCGAGATGCCGTTCACCGTTTCAGGCAAAAAGCAAGGCGGCGTAGAGGAGCAGTGCAAACGCAGGACTATACTCACCAGTGAGTACACACTCACACACTGCATACTGGCCACAGAGAGCGTAGATAGAGATAAGTGACACGTGATAAGAATCTGAGCGTCAGCTCAATCTGATGGCTTGTTTCCCCATCCGTGCTGTTTGACAGTTATTTGATCCTCCCAATCACAAAGTACAGGCCTTATCTTCACAGAGCAGATCCAGACAGCCCCTGTGCTCAAATTTTCAGGACTCTTTAAAAGCATCTCAAAAAGAGTCTCAAATATGTGACCCTGGAGCACAAAACCAGTCTCTAGTCACTGGGTTGTATTTTTTAGCAATATCCCAAAAATACATTGAATGGGTGAAAATGACCGATTTCTCTTGTATGCCAAAAATCATTGGGATATTAGGTAAAGATCATGTTCCATGAACATGTTTTGTTAATCATTCTTGGTAAATCGGTTCTTTTTCAGCTACGCACTGTTTCCCGTACATGAAGAAGCGGATTGCGGTCATGTATCAGCACCACGTGGATCTGAACCCCATCGAGGTGGCGATTGATGAGATGAGTAAGAAGGTGCTGGAGATCAGACAGCTGTGTTCCTGCAGTGATGTGGACATGATCCAGCTGCAGCTCAAACTACAGGGCAGCATCAGCGTGCAGGTACACACACGCACTCAAGTACACACACGCACAAGTTTTATAATATCATGTGATGTCTGTAAACCTGTCTTTCGCTCTCTCTGTCTCTTCAGGTAAACGCCGGGCCTCTTGCTTATGCCAGAGCTTTCCTGGATGATGGCAGCACTAAGAAATACCCAGACAACAAAGTCAAACAGCTGAAAGAAGTTTTCCGGTATAACACACACTTGAGTCTCTGAGCACCCCTTCACCCAAATCCAGGGCCCAGTGCTGACAAATGATTATCTAAGTGTTGTGTATATTTATTATGCATTATACACGCATCTATATATTTAAGAAAATGTGGTGTGTTTATTTATTAAATCTATTTATTATTATTATATTATACATAAACATATTTAATATATAACCATTACACATTTTTCTTAAATATATAGATATGTATATACATGTAAAGGTTTTCAAAAATATATCGGTATATGTACATCATAAATACCATGTAAAAAATACTTCAATCACTTGGCAGCACTGTATAAAACTATTATAAACAACAATGCAATGCAACCTGTACAATGCAATATATAGTGTTTTTTTTGAAGACATTTAGCAGTAATACATTCAATTGATATATATATATATATTTTTTTTTTTTTTTTTGGTGTTTGTGTGCTTTTTCACAAAAGCCACCTTTGGCTAGATTACAACTCTGCGCTAAATAATTTTTCAAGAAAATCATACATTGGCCACACATTGACAGGTATTTGAACTGAAATCTGCATGTGTCTGTGTGGTGTTTTGCAGGCAGTTTGTGGAGGCGTGTGGTCTTGGTTTAGGTGTTAATGAGCGTCTGATTAAAGAAGATCAGCAGGAGTATCATGACGAGATGAAGGCCAACTACAGAGACCTCACCAAAGAGCTGTCCGCCATTATGCATGAGCCTGTAAGACACACAAACACACTGAACTAAAAGACATAGTTCACACAAAAATCTAAATCATTCTCTCTGAGCGTCTCTCTTCTGTTAAACACAGAAGATGAATGTTGGGAACCAAACAGTTAATGGTAGCCTTTGACTTTCATAGTGTTGTTTTTTCATTCCATGGAAGGCAATGTCTGTTCAACATTTTCCTGCATGTCTTTAGTGCTCAACAGAAGAAAGAAGCTCGGGTTTGAAACCAATGATGACAGTTGTGATTTTTGGATGAACTATTGCTGGAAACTTTCTGATACTTATGTATAATGTCTTTCCATGCTTTTTTAATCTCTATTTCTTTTCCTCTTTTGCTGTCATGCTCACGCTGAATGGTAAATTATTTCTTAGAACTGAAATCGTCTGATGGGATGATATGTCTGATTTGATGTTATGACTGATCATGGTTACTCGGTCAGTATAGGTTAGCAAGAGGTCAGCTGCAACATTACGAGAGCTTAGAAAATGTGAAGAACAATTTGAATGTATTTGTTAGTTTGTTTTGTCTTGTCTTCTATTAATTAAATGTTTTGTTGATTTTTTTTTTATTTTTTTTTTAAATGCACTCCACAGTTCAGAATCCATGTGGCTTTCACACTGCAGCGTTGTGTTACATGTTTCATGATGATTTCTGACCATTCTTGTTCTTCCTCTCCATAGATCAGTCCAGTGGATGATGGGATGCGCAGTCCTCTTCCGGATTCGTTGCACATCTTCAATGCCATCAGCGGGACTCCCACTGCCGCCACTATCCAGGGTCTGCCAAACTCCTCCTCGGTGGTGTAAACCGCCCCCTGCAGTGACCTTTTGACCTTTCACCTTTCATTTCACACCTCCACCCGCACTACACCTCTCCCAGACGTCATAAAGAGGAAGTGGAGGAGAGCTGAGGGAGGTTTCACTATATTTTCTGCCTCATCCAGGGGATTTCACCTACTGTTTCCTGTGGAGACTTAATCAAAAACTGAATTTTATTTTGGCCATTTTGCCAGTTTTATTGATAGCCATAGCAAAGAGAGCAGAGAAGAAGAATGGAAGCCAAACGATGCAAGTCAAGCTCAATCTTCAATCTCGAATTCAAACGTGTGCTAACATCCAGACTATGACTCTGACTTTAACAGCTTTTAAATATTTTAAATATCTGCATCCTCTACTTCGTTCTGTATTGTTTAATTTTGTATTACTTGTTCAGTTTTTGAATGACGGACTGAAGTCTACTTGTTTTGCTGGCTCGCCTGACTTTGTCATCAGCCAGACGGATTTAAAGCTGTCGTGTGTGAGTGTGTTTGCTCAGCAGACACACACTGAGTGGGTGTGGCATTCATGTGATGAGGTCAACACTTTCACTGCGTGTGATACACTGGAGGAGTGGCAGAGCTCGTGCAGACGCAAATGCTAATTAATGTTCAACATTATATTATCAGTTATCAAATATTTTTATACTGTGGGACGGCTGAATGTGATGTAGTTTTTTTTATCTGTATTTAACAGTCTCTGCTCTGCTGTATTTAAACTGGTATTGTCCCTAATGCTTTAAATAAAATCTCACAATTTTCATTCACACAAACATTCTTTGTTTTTTTTTTTTACTATTAAAAATAAATTTTTAGCCATTGATACTTTGTCCTGTTTTATGCATTGTTTTGTCCTGTTTAGGTTTTTTGTTTGTTTTATATTTTGCTTTCTTTCATTTTCTTGAATTTTTTTGTTTGTTTGTTTTGTCTTGGCTTTCATGTCATGATTCACTTAACTCGCAAATCAGTTCCATTCACAAATGTTTTTTTATCAAAATGAGATTAAAGACAAATTATAAATTAAATGCTTTGTCCCTTTTATTATTGCTTAGACAAAATTCTGCTTGTTACCCTTTCAGTCGAATCAATTTCACATTACATATGGGAACTCGCCAGAGATACCAATTGCCTTTGAGATTCAAATTAAAGGCCAATGAACATTGGCATGCACTTGATCATATCAAGTATAAGTATAAGAGGCCATGAATGCAGTGCACTTGCAGCTTTTCGCTTTGGAGCTTTTGGAGTCCCGCCTCTCGTTTGTGAGATGGCTTCCCTTGCATCCTTGCCGTGGCAGGTTGTTAAACCGTAATAGTTTTTCAACTGTGGTGTCGAGGCCCCTGGGGGACCTACTGATCTCATGATATGACTGATCTGATTTGACAACTTTGATAACTTTTTCTGATATGACATATCTGATGATATGACTGATTTGATGTTATGACTGATCTGATCTGATGGTATGACTGATCATGGTTACTGTGCAGGATCGGTCAGTATAGGTTAGCAAGAGGTCAACATTACGAGAGCACAAATATCTGTAGATTTAACCCCACAGTTTTGAAAATGTGAAGAACAATTTGAATTTGTTTGTTTTGTCTTGTCTTCTATTTATTAATTGCCACGTGTGCCTTCGGCCAACCCCTCATGGCTGGATAATTGGTACCTGGGGTTCCTGCCCGTCCGAGGCATGTAGCTTTTGTTCACTCTCACAGGCCAGGCCTATGGTGCTGCCGGGCAGGCAACGCTGCAGGTCTACAAGGCTAAGGCATTAAAACAGCTGCACAAGAACGGTCCTGACCAAAGATCAATGCAGGAACTCCGTGCCATGACTGACTTCACTCTCGATGACGTAGGTTGCCGCGCGTGCCCTTGGTCAGGTGATGTCCACAGACATCTCTGGCTGAATCTGGCGCAGTTGGCAGTCGTCGACAAAGCACATTTTCTCGACACTCCCAACTCCCAGGTTGGCCTTTTTGGTGACACTGTCAAGGACTTGGCCCAGGAGTTCTTGACAGTCCGGAAGCAGACCGAGGTGATGTCACACATTTTGCCTCGGAGGGCCAGCCAATCTCAGAGTGTGCCGCCTCCGCCTGCCCATCGCCGTGGCACACGATGCTAGACCAGCAGCCCGTCAACGAGCTGGCCACAGGCAAGGGGCACCGCCCTGCAGCACAGGGACCGGTCAGGAACAAAGCGTCCCTAACGATTCTGCCTGGACACAGACCCCTTCTTTGGTTTGCGTTCAAGGGTAGAGCATATCAGTATAAGGTCTTACCCATGGCCTGTCCGTCTCACACCACGTCTTCACGAAGGTCACGGAAGGTGCCCTCTCCCCTCTGTGACAGATGGGCATCCGCATCCTCAACTATCTCGATGACTGGCTGATAATAGCTTATTCGAGGGATCTGTTATGCATGCACAAGAACCTGGTGCTACGGCGCCTCAGCTATTTGTGTCTTCATGTCAACCGAGAGAAGAGCAAACTCTCCCCGGTGCAGAGAATCTCTTATCTCGGTATGGAGCTCTAAATGACTGCACGCCTCACCAGCTAGCATGCAATGAAATGCCTAGACCTTTTAAGGCACAAGACATCGTTTCCTCTCAAAGCTTTTCAGAGGCTCCTGGGGCATATGGCAGCTGCAGCCGCGATCACGCTGCTGGGCTTGCTTCATATGAGACCGCTTCAGAGTTGGTTACACAATCGAGTCTCAAGATGGGCATGGCGCCGTGGCACACTCCGGATTGGCGTTTCCCCGCAGTGTCGCTGCCTATTCAGCAAGTTGACCAACCCTGCTTTCTTATGGGCGGGAGTGCCTCTAGGACAGGTGTCCAGGCATGTCGTGGTCAACACGGATGCCTCCTCCACGGGCTGGAGTGCTGTATGCAATGGGCAGGCAGCTTCGGGCCCCTGGACAGGCGTCCGACTGCTTTGGCATATCAACTGCCTTGAGTTGTTAGCCCTGTTTCTGACCCTGCGTTGCTTTCAACCAATGCTGCGCCACAAGCACATGCTGGACAGACAACATGGCGGTCGTAACGTACATCAACAGACAAGGTGGTCTACGCTCCCGCCGAATGTCACAACTCGCACGCTATCTGCTGCTGTGGAGTCAAATGCGGCTGAAATCGCTGCGCACTGTTCACATTCCAGAGACACTCAATCGTGCAGCTGATCAGCTCTCACAGCAGTCCACCCACCCTGGAGAATGGCGACTCCACCCTCAGGTAGTCCAGATGATCTGGAGCCACTTCGACGAGGCCAAGATAGACCTCTTTGCCTCCCCCGAGTCTGCCCACTCCTGGGCTCAGGTACACCTTTCCCCCAGTGAGCCTCCTTGCACAGACCCTGTGCAAGATCAGTGAGGACGAGGAGCAGGTTCTCCTGGTAGCGCCACACTGGCCCTCCCGGACCTGGTTTGCCGACCTCGTGTTCCTCACGGCAGCCCCTCCCTGGAAGATCCCCTTGAGGAAGGACCTTCTTTCTCAGAGAATGGGCACAATTTGACACCCGCACCACAATCTTCAGATCCACAGACCTGCATGTCTGGTTCCTAGACGGGACGCGTCAGGCCTTTCAAGTGCTGTCATGAATATCTCTCAGGTGAGAGCTCCCTCTATGAGGCAGGCTTACGCACTGAGATGGGTTCTGTTCGTCGACTGGTGTTCCTCTAGCGGAGAGGACCCACAGAGATGCACAATCGCAGTAGTGCTTTCTTTCCTGCAGGAGAAGTTGGAATGCAGGCTGTCCCCTTTGACTCTGTCCGCCGCTGTCGCCTCTGGCCTGCTTAGTTGGGGACACCTGATTTCGTCGTCTTGACTACAGAGACCGTCTCTGCATTTGATAAATAAAGTTTAATTCTCGTCATTATACATTACCATCACTCTGTTGTTCTATTTGATAATGTTCAGTGCTTTGCTACAATCTGTATTGTTAAAAGCACTATATAAATAAAAGTGACTTGACTCTCAATGTTGCTGCCATCACGGCATAGCACGATGCAGTGGAGGGTACATCCCTCGGGAAGCACCAATGCATCGTAACGTTCCTTAGAGCAGTGTTTTTCAACCACTGTGCCGCTGTACACTAGTGAGAGATTGTCAGGTGTGCTGTGGGAAATTACTTAATTTCACCTAATTGGCCTAAAACATTTTTTGAAACAAAAAATTCTGGCAAACAAAGCTATTTTGACATTGCTCCCTTTTTTCCCGTGTGAGCTGAGCTTCTCAACCCTGAATGGCGGTTTCACACTGCACGCGTAAGCGGCGTGTAAGCAGAGCAGGAGCAGTTCGCACCGATTGTGTTTTCACACTGGCAGCGTTTGTCGCGTGCAGCTGAACCACGGCTTGTACTGCAGTAAGCTATAGACAAGCATCTTATTTCTGTCTTATCTTATTTTTTAGTGTTCTTCTACGAACACTGTGTGCTTTTTTGTGATTTATGTCATTGCCAGCATATTTTGTTATGCGACTGCTTTCTTATAGTTCACACAATAAATTTGAAAATAAAGTTTTCAGCATGTGTATATGAAAAAATAGCATAGCCTGTCAGGAAAAAGTATGAGCCTTCTCACATTTTGTGTAAGAAATATTACATTTTGCCATGCAACAGAAGGATTGCGTGCTATATTATGCTTTGAGATCCAAAACAAATTTCAGAAAGAATTCCATCAATAAAGTGTATTTGGATTGAATAATTGAAATGAAAAACTAATCTTAAACCTAACAAATGCCTCTAGTTTTGTTTGGGCAAAAACTAATGTAAATTGTGCATTTTTGTGCATTTAATTTTTGCATATGGTGAGTGTGAAACACGAAATGCAACAATTACACAATATTATGGTAAAATGTGTAACTTTTCAAGTTAATCGTGCCAGTTTTGCTCAAGTGCATTGTGAAACTGAGCTGTTGAGGAAGAGCTTTGTGTGTGTCTTTCTTTAATTCCTGCCAGGATATCAGCTCTGTGTTCATCCAGAGGCCCAGGCCCAGGTTTCACACTGAGTAGGTAGAAATATGAAATTTGAAGACTGTTTTCTTTGAGTTTATCTGATTCCTGTTCAAGACACTTCGATAAGAATGGGTGTATATTGTTAATATAGGCTTCATAGTTTCATTTTTTTACAGACTCTCTACAGGCAGTTAGTTCCCATTAGAAATACATTCATATAAACTCCTGCTTTTTGATTTGCAACTGGCTCATGGTTAATCGTTACATCCCTACTTTTGAGTTTTATTTCTTTCTCCAGGCTTCGGTTCTTTGTTTTGTCTTTTTTTTTTCCCCTGGATTGTCTGTTTTTTTGTTTTTATCTGGTCTTATTTATTTCTATTTTTATTATTTTGGTTTTGTTTTGTCATGCCTTATTATTATATTGTGTAGCTTTTGTTTCTGTTTTGTTCACTTGTTGTATGTTTTGTCTTATTTTAGTTTTGTCTTTATTTTTTATGTTATAGTTTGTTTTGACCCTCTTTTGTTTTGTCTTATGTTTCTTTTTTGTATTTAGCTTTTTGTTTTGTTTTATTTATTTTTTTGGTTTTATATGAAGAGTTGAATTGACCTAATATTACTTCTACAATCCATTATAAGCAGTGTAGAAACAGTGTGAGCAGATGTTTTTACACTATGGACCCCTGGGTATTATCTATCACTCTTGTGCTTGTTTATGTCATAAAGCAGACAGGACACAGTCCATGCTAATAAGACACACACCTGTTGTAGGTGCTCTTACTCAGACATCCTGAGGTGTTTCCTCACACAGGTATCCAGCAGTTCTCACACACACACACACACACGCATACACTCCTGCTGCCAGTATGCCAGGTGAGGGCCTTGACTGTGTAAAACTGTTTACATTGATAGAAATTATCATTTTTGTGATGTTGCATGTGTACTAAAAAAATGATAAATCCCACAGACGAAAAGATGGACGAGACCAAGAAAAAGAAGAAAAAGGTAAGATTTATAAACATTTTAGTTAAACAATACTAAAGTGATTAAAGCATTTTATTTTTAAAAACGATTATTTTGTCATGTCAGAATGTGTGTGTTAGTAACATAGTTAGTGAGAATAAAATGTATTTATAAGCAGGAATAAACGTCTTTAGTGCCATTCAGGTGTGCCTTTATTTGAAGAAACGTTTGTTTTAAATCTCAAAACTTTTTAATTTAGGGTTTGTCTGTTTTTGTCACATTTGTATAATATCAGTAAATGTTTATAATATGTTCTGTAGCATATAGTTTATGGACTATATTTGTCATTTAGACAGATACTGTGAGTAAACTTATTGACTTGATAATCTCAATGATTCTGATAACATATTCTCCTTACATATTGAATTATGCAAATATACTTTTTAATTGTATTATTATAATTTTTTTCAATCAGTCCTGGCTTGTTTCTTGTATATTGCAAATGTGGTGTATTTTAGCAACAAAAAAGCTTGTATTCAAGCTTATCAATATTCAAAACAATATTCAATATCAATATTCAGCACGCTACATAAACTATGTGTATATGTTGTGTGTGTTTTGGCATGTCTGCAGCTCATGTTGTGTATGTTTATGTATGCTGGTACAGACAGCTGAGTGTTGTGGATATCCAATCAGCATTTTCTTTATTGTGGTCAATGAGTTCTGTGAGAGATTTTCCTACTATGGCATGCGAGGTAAGTCTGTATGAATTCTATACTATAAAAAGACATGCAGAATATTCTGTGAATATAAGTAGTACATGAGAAACTGATGCAGCTTCAACTGTCCAAGTACATGTAACAATATGAAAGAGCAGATCGGTGTGATAACGTAGTGTTTCAGTGACTCCTACAGGACAGAAGCCGCCATAAAGTCCATTTGTCCCAGGTTTAGCGGACCTTTGGATATTGTACTCAGCAGATATGTAATTACAGGCTACGTGGAGAAAGGCACATCTGTATTTGTGAAACAATTTGACCAATGTTAAATGTCCCATGTGAACTGGAAAAATATTCTAGAACTGGTTTCTCTAAAAGCATGCCAAATTTCTTCACAATCGTACTGGCACATGTTATTGCATTTGACTTGATATTTGACTTGATAGATTGAAAGAAAATGATTCATAAATAAACTGCATGAATGAAGCCACACTCTCTCTTTGTCTAGCTGTGCTGGTGTTGTATTTCCGGTATTTTCTGCTTTGGGATGATGACCTTGCGACCTCCATCTATCATGCGTTTGTGGCGCTGTGCTACTTGACGCCCATCTTAGGGGCCATCATTGCTGATTCCTGGCTTGGAAAGTTCAAGTAGGTTTTTCGTGGAGCTTTAAGGTGTAGTTGCCCACAGATCACAATCCATGCAACACTTTGAGAGTGAAACCAGTTTCTGCAGGCTGTCTCTGATCTGCGAGCGTGTGCCGTCATGGCTGTGATGCTGGTCATGTTTGTGTCTTTACAGAACAATCATTTACCTGTCCATCGTGTACGCCATCGGCCAGGTCACCATGGCCGTCAGCACCATTCATGACATCACTGATGCCAACAGAGACGGCACACCGGATAACTACACCTTCCACATGTGAGTCTATCAACACACTATGCATCTGGCCTCACAGAATGGCACTTTTACGTCATTGGATTTGAAGCAAAAATGAAAATGAGGGGAGTCCCCAACAACAAGTCGACATGCATGCAACATAGCTTATCTGCTCAACGACTACCAAATGATTCGCTTAACAATTAATTTTTCCAACCCCTTCCTTTGCGTGACACTAATCTGTGGTGATTGGTCGATTGGTCTCAGTGCTGCTTTGTGCACAGCGTTACCGGGGAAACCATTCTTAATTTAAAACTCCAAAAGAGACATCTAGTGGTGAAGAATGAATTTACATTTTCATTCAGACCAATGAGAAAAGGCCAACAACTGGGTGGACAATATGCTAATATTTCAAGATGACGTCAATATGAAACGACTTGGGATTAGGTTTTTTTTTTTACGTGTCGCTTTAAACAGGGCTGTACAACTTAACACTGATTTGTAGTTGTGTCCTCTTTTGCAAGCACAAACAAAGTAGTTTGACTTTCACAACGACACACAGCGTCTCCAGAACATGGCGCCCGCAGCAACACTACAGACAGAATAATAGCTCCGCCTTCTTTCTTTGTGGAAACATTTGGGTGGAGTTTGAAGTGAAGTGATGTGACTTGTGGCCAGCTAAACAAAAGTGAGGGTGTGTTTAAATGAGCTGTTTTAGGAGGTGTGGAAAAGTCATAATTTTATAAAGACTTTCATCTTTGGAACTTCAGGGATCTTATTGGAAATGCATCATATGACCCCTTTAAAATCTCTTTTGGGAGTTATAATTAATATCTTTTTTTATTGTTTTAATGGAACTACACTAAATAGCCCAGACAGAACTGAATATATAAAGTGTGTTTCTCTTTCAGCGCTCTGTCCATGCTGGGTTTGATCCTCATTGCTCTGGGCACTGGGGGTATTAAACCATGTGTGGCTGCATTTGGTGGCGATCAGTTTCAGGAACATCAGGTATGATACTTACTAACCTCTCCCTTCGCTCACAACATCTTCTCAGTCTTTCAGTCTATAATGGTGTGTTGTGCTGATCCTTATCCTCACAGAGTCGCCAACTCAACACGTTTTTCTCAGTGTTTTATTTGTGCATCAACGCAGGAAGTCTTCTTTCCACACTCATTACACCTGTTCTCAGAGGTACATGCACAAACACACACATTTCACTTACACTTTTTGCATGCTCCCTACATGAAGCTCTTCTCGGTGTGTGCAGCTCAGGAGTGTGGCATACACACTAAGCAGCAGTGTTATCCTCTGGCTTTTGGGGTCCCAGCCGCTCTCATGGTCATATCTCTGGGTAAGACTGCACAGACTCTACACACACACACACACACACTCTGATCTGTGTATGTGATTGGGATGTGTATTGTGTGTTACAGTGGTGTTCATCGCTGGCAGTGGCATGTATGTCAAAACTGATCCAGAAGGAAACATTATGGGGTCTGTGTGTAAATGCATAGGGGTGAGTCAGCCTTACTCAATAAACAAAGAAAGGATTCTTTCTTCTGTGGAACATAAAAACAGATGTTTTGCAGATTATTCAAGATGCTCTTTATAAACTTTTGATATTCTTTGTATATATGTTTTTTTGTTTGTTTGTTTTGTTTTCATTTAAATTTTAGAGTTTAGTAATTTTGTTTAATATGCATGAATATTTTTTGTGTTAAATTAGTGCAAGTAATTAACAAAAAACATAGATGTTGCTTTAGCAACTTGCTAGTCATTCATTCATTTATTCATATGTAAAAACTTGTGCTGTCAAATTATTAAAGTGATTAAAATTAAAGTTTTTGTTCACATAATATGTGCTGGGTTTATTTATTATGTATAAATATAAATACACACACATGCATATATATATATATATATATATATATATAATTAAAAGAAATTAGATAATGAATGTATATATAATATAAATTATATAAATACAAAGATATAATAATATCATATAAAATGAACATCAATATATGAATGTAAATACATGTAAATATTTTTAAAATATTTATTGTGTGTGTGTTCTTGTATTTATACTTAATAAATATACACAGAGTGCATGTTTATTTTGGATGTGGTTAATTGTTTGACAGCACTAAAAAAAACTCTGTGTGGTGCAAATGATTTTTGAATACATGAACTTTCATTTTTGGGTGAACTCTATAATATCTCTATAATTCCTATTTTATCATTGCATTAAATCTAATAAAGTATTTTCTTTCTGTAGTTTGCCATCAGAAATCGTTTCAGGCACAGAAGCAGTAGGTATCCAAAGAGGGAACACTGGATGGACTGGGCCGAAGAGAAATATGATGTAGGCCACAATCCTCTCTGAACACATACGTTCACTTAGCTTAACTTAGTTCATCTAAATGGAAACATTCCATATTGCTTTTATATACAGGTCCTTCTCAAAAAATTAGCATATTGTGATAAAGTTCATTATTTTCTGTAATGTACTGATAAACATTA
>JAUYWG010000042.1:2343113-2359120 GCA_034779775.1 Enteromius afrohamiltoni
TCAGTTGTGTGTAATGAATCTAAAATATATGAAAGTCTAATGTTTATCAGTACATTACAGAAAATAATGAACTTTTTTGAGAAGGACCTGTATAGCCAGTAGAAAATGGTATGTTTTTAATATAGCCAACATGGGGAAAATGGCACATTTTTGTATTTCACAAAACCCCAAAAAAACCCTTTATTTTTATATTAATTTTAATTTTACAAATGCTGATATCCAAAGAATCCACCCAAAAGTCTTTGTAACTTTAGGCACACATGCTCCTTCCTTTATTTTTCTCTCTCTTCTATAGAAACTTCTTATCGCTCAGATAAAGATGGTGTTGAAGGTGTTGTTCCTCTACATCCCTCTGCCCATGTTTTGGACTCTGTTTGATCAGAAGGTAAGGACCAGTGGTTTCTCCTCTCTCACAGGGACTGTGTTTTGTAATGGTTTGTGTTTATTGACTGTGTCCAGGGCTCTCGCTGGACTCTCCAAGCCACTACCATGAACGGAGACTTTGTAAGTTTCTTAATTTCAGCTAATAATTTCAGCTGTAACTTTCTATCTGTTTGTTTTATTATTCTAACATGATCTGATCTAATTTCAAATCTAGGATATTTAGTATTATCTAGAATAATACACAGAGATTTATAAAATATCATCCCCATCATTAAAATTTCTCTCTTTTTTTCAATTTGATGTAATTTCCTCTTTTCTGTAGGGAGCATTCATCCTGCAGCCAGATCAG
Organism: Enteromius afrohamiltoni; assembly: GCA_034779775.1. Classification (NCBI taxonomy): domain Eukaryota; kingdom Metazoa; phylum Chordata; class Actinopteri; order Cypriniformes; family Cyprinidae; genus Enteromius; species Enteromius afrohamiltoni. The sequence goes on from JAUYWG010000042.1 coordinate 2,343,847, forward strand.
ATGCAGGTGAGTTTACTGCTGCCATGTTAGCTCCGAGCTCAATGGATAATAAAAGTGATGTTATTAGAGTGTTTAATATACCAACGATAATATACCAAGTGGCCATTGCTGTTATTTAAAAGCAAGTCCAAACAGATGCGTCTTCAGATGTTTCTTAAAAGAATTTGCAGAGCCCACAGTTCTCAGTGCTAAAGGAAGAGAGTTCCAAAGCCTCGGCGCCACAGAACAAAAAGCATGATCACCCTTAGTCTTAAGTCATGTTCTATGGACAGTTAAAAGGTCCAGGTCAGAAGACCTTAACAACCGACCCTCTGAGTGCTTATGTATAAGATCCTGAATATAAAAAGGTGCCTGACCATGCAAGGCTCTATAAGAGATAACTAAAATTTTAAACTGCACTCTAAATTCAACTGGAAGCCAATGGAGTTCCTTAAGTACAGGTGTTATATGAGACCACTTACTGGTACCAGTCAGAAGCCTTGCAGCTGCATTCTGTACAACTTGCAGGCGCTTCAAGGAAGACTTATTCAAGCAAGTATACAAAACATTGCAATAGTCTAAGTGAGACGAGATGAGGGCATGAACAAGCATCTCCAACTCTTTTCTTGAGACCACCGATCTAATCTGAGCAATGTTCCCGAGATGGAAAAAACATGAGGAAACTACAGACTTTACATGACTATTATATCAAAAAAGAACCAGATTTCTAATTCCGCTGTGATCTGTGGATGCTGAAACCCCCATAACCTGCTTAATCTTAGGTGTAATATTGTCAGGAGCAAAGATCATCATTTCAGTTTTATCCTTATTGAGTTGTAAATAATTGTTTGCCATCCATTTATTAATGGAGACTAGACAATCCTGCAGAACTGACAATTTATCTAGACTGTCAGGTCTAAAAGAAATAAATAGCTGAATGTCATCAGCATATAGATGATAAGATATAATTTTAAAACTCTTAATAATCTTGCCAAGAGGAAGCATATACAGGCTAAACAACAAAGGGCCAAGCACAGAACCTTGTGGCACACCGCAAGACAAAGGAACAGACTCAGACATAAAAGATCCAACTGATACAGAAAAAGTCCTGTTAGACAGATAAGTTGAGAACCAAACCAGAGCTGATCCTGAAATACCCACTAAAAAATTTAATCTATTAATCAAAGTGCTATGATCCACAGTGTCAAACGCTGCACTGAGATCTAACATAACCAAACACTGAACATTCCCCTGCATCTGCGGACATCAAGATATCATTAGAGACCCTAAGAAGGGCAGTTTCAGTAGAATGATTTTTACGAAAGCCTGATTGAAATTTGTCATAAATGTTATGAGTCTCCAAAATATAATTCAACTGAAATGCTACTACCTTTTCCAAAATTTTGGAAATGAAGGGAAGTTTAGAGATAGGCCTGTAGTTGCTCAACAATGTAGCATCCAGATTCAGTCCATCCATTCAGGAGCGGCTGAACAACAGCATGTTTAAAACACCTAGGCACCAGGCCCAATTTTAAAGAGAGGTTAACAATTGAGACCAAACATGAACCAATAGATGTAATAGATTTCATGACCACAGAAGCAGGCAAAATATCCACAGGACTTTGGGCAGGTTTCATTGTGCACACATTTTTTGTAACATCATTTAAGGATATTGAGTGAAAAGAATTTAAAATAGAGGGCCGCTCTGAGATAATTGTAGATAGCTGATGGTACAATGCTGGCCTTGACAGCCGTGACCTTACCCACAAAATGAGATAAAAATTGTGTAAACCATGATCCGTTTTTTCCTTCAAATAAGCATTTATTTAAAAAAAATACATAATAATTTGTTAGATTATAAATGTCTTTACTGTCACTATTGATCTTTGCTGAATAAATTATTTTATTGTTTATATTTTTTCCGGATTAAAAACGAAATCTTACTGTCCCCTTTTGACAGTAGTGTACATACTGTAGCATGAAATAAACTTGTATATAGTTAGACTGAAGTCTCTTCTCTGTCAGACTGTGAACCCCATCCTGATCCTGACCCTGGTGCCTATCATGGACCGGTTAATTTTTCCTCTCATCCAAAAATGTGGCCTCAATTTCAGGTATGACTTAGTATGTAAAGGCAAATGATTGATCTCTTGGCATAACTGTGGTGATGTGAGAGTGTAGTGTAATTCTGTTTCTGCTCCAGCCCTTTGAAGAGAATGACGGTTGGCATGCTGTTTGCTGCCACGGCGTTTGTTTCTGCGGCTCTGGTCCAGGTTGAGATTGATGTGAGTGTTAAATGTCTGAGTCATATTCATGTCACTGAATAGAGCAGATGCTCATCAATGCATCATTTTCCTCCTCAGAAAACATTGCCAAATTTCCCATCATCCTCTGAGAGCCAGTTAAAGGTGGTGAACATGTACAACAGAACACTGAATGTGACCATCTCACCCAACGAACCTCTTCTGATAGAGTCATTTGGGGTACAACTACACATATCTGAACACACATACCATGCCTGGAGCCTAGCAGAAGCTCACTGAGATGTTTCTCCTGTGTGTTTTCATAGAGCACTGCAGATTACATGACGTTTGACCATCAGAATATTGCAGTGTCCTTAAACACCAATCCTGTGATCACAAAAGCTTTCACTTTAATCAAAGGGGGGCGCCAGACCCTGATCATTCCCTCTGACCCAGCCATCATGTATCTGGTGAGTGTCCACTAAGCAAACGACTTTATTAACTCAAGAAAAATAGCAGGTTCTCATGCCAAAGTCAGCACTGAAGACCAGAAAAACAAGCTTATGTTTCGCATTTTGCTGTTTTTCATTTTTGTTGAGCTTTGATTGACAATTTTTTAATCACAAGACTTGAATTAGATTCTAGCTCTAGTAAAAAAACCCCACAAGCTTTAAAGCTGTATGTGAGCAGAATTTGAAGAAAGTGAAGAAATTCTATAATAATTTGTTAGATGTTGTTAGATTTTTTTTTCTTAATCGGGACGTAATGACAGAAGAAATACATGCCTTGTCTAGTTTGAGCACTAATTAAACACAAACACACTCAAAAAAGACAGCATTGAGAACAGTGGAGGCAGTGATGTAGAATCAGGCTTTGATCATCTTGTGCAGAGGTGGAGTTTAGCCACAGTATTACATCATAGCAGATCAATCCACAAGCTGACGTTTTGGTGGACTGCCCAGTATAAACTTCAATGTAAACTAATAAGAAAGCTTTGAGCTCTGAAACTTAAAGGGTATTCTTATTGTAACGATCAGCTGGATGTGCCAGAACAGCTCTGGGTGGCACTCCAGCTCTCCAGCAAACTGTGTGTGTATGTTTTGTGTCTGTTTTCATTCATGGATTCTTGTCACCGCCCATCTCATCTGTTGTCACGGTTCTCTATTGATGTCTCCGCCCCCCCTTGTATATTGCCATAGCCACTCATGTCTAGTCTCCTCCCACTGACCTAGTTCTACGTGTATAAAACCCCAGATGTGTGTATGTCTTCACGGTCATACTATCGTCTTGCCACTCCGTGTTTCTTTCTGTGTTTAATCTGTTGTTACTGACCTCGCTTGTTTTTGACTACCACCTTTGTTTTTGCCCTTGGATGGTATTTACTGTGTACCGACCCACACCTGGACTCGGACCTTTCCCTTGCTGTATCTGCGCTATTCATGTCTGCTGCCGAACGACCCTGCTTGTGAGACCTCTTGAGTTCTTTAATAAAACATTCTGCACTTGAATCCGAACGCCGCCTTGCCTCTCCCTTGTGACACTTATAATGGCCTCTTATATGATCAAGGGAATTTTTGTTTCTTAGTTCATGACCTTTTTAATGAACAAACAGGATCATTGCCTGGAAAAAAACATTAGAGTAAAATATAAAAGAAAAATATAACAGTGACGCTGACCTTTGTTTTTTCCTCCAGGAAGAAGACGTGAAGTCCAAACCAAGGGAAGGAAAGAATGCCATCAGGTAGAACTTTAATATCGGTTTAACTGCTCCTTAAAACCAAACTTTCACTAAATGGTTTAATGTCACACAGGTTTGTGAATGGCTGGACAGCAGATCTGAATATCACTTACCTGGATTCCATCGACCCATCAGCCACTACAAACTACACACTGGTGAATCAGGGGAAGTGAGTCGGTAGTTTAGATTTTTCATTGATGTTTAATTAAATACTTTAATAGCCAAACAGGCTTTAACTTGTTAACAAAGTTGATCATTGCTTGTATCAAATTACTTTTTAAAGTAAACACGAAATCATTAGCTATGTGTTCATTCAAAGTTTCAAATACACAAAACTGGAATATTGCATAAAAAAAAAAAAAGTCAAAGAGAACAAAAATGTCCCTTCCTGGTGAACCGTGGCAGTAAATATCAATAGGAATATAGGAGAAGGCACTGAATATTAATATTTTCAAATATTATAAAGGCAAATTACCCTACTTGCGCCAAATTAGCCGCAATAAATACGGTTAATTCTTTTGGAGGCGGATGCTGCTGTTTGGGAAGAGTCGTGTAAGAAATACTTTGATGACAGACTTTGCTCATAAGTTTCACTATGACCATAATAACATATAGTTGCTGTGGGAGCGAGATCATTCAAGTTATACCTTCTCACATAGTCACATGACTTTCTCGATGGAATATATACGGTAAATGTTTTACCATCATAGTTTATGCACATTTTTTTTTAATCAGAGAAAATTGTATTCTACTCAGATGTGAGCGTAGGTTTTTGATGCAGGTTTTTAGAATTTGTGTGAATCTTGGCATTTCCATCTAGTGTTTTTTTTATGCGAAATTCCAAAATGCGCATAAAAATAAATGGATGGAAACATAACTATAGTCTCTTCTTACTTACTAATGACATTTTACTAAATCTTATTCCCATTCATCTCAATAGCAGTTGCTCAGCTGGAGCAGGCAGCCCTGAAAATACATAAATGCTACCATATTATCAGATATTTTCTTTTTTGAAAAAACAAACAAACTGCTTTTATACATTGTAATTAAAGGTATTCACTAATTACACTGTTTGCACAATCAGCTCTTATTATTTCTAAAATTATTTAGTAATAAAATTGATATTCTTGGTCCCGGTTTCTGATTGTTTAATACATGGCTAAAATACATGGTCTAGTTGCCGGTAGTTGAACTATTGACATCTAAAGCTAGAATTATTTCTAATCCGTGAAACCAGTCTTTGCAAAGGGAGAGCTGTTAGCGTTTCCATTCGTTCATCAGCTTGGTTTGTGCATGCAGCTCTAAAATTACACAACCTAAATGCTGCCATATTTTTGGTCCATTTTTCATAAACCAGTCAGCTCCTGAAGGATAAAAGTGACATCCTACAAACATTTTTTTTATTATTTTTTTTTTTTTGTCAGTTTAAAAAATATACCACATTATGGGATTAAAAATGGGTTTTGAATACCACTTCAAACTGAATTGAAATCCTTGAATCTTAAAGCCTGATTGCTGTTGGTTTCTCTCCTAAGGCGGGAATTCGTCCTCAGACATGGTGAACAGTGGTGTGAGTTTTCCCGTAAGTTTGGATTCGGTTCTTCATACACCTTTCTCATCGGCAGCGATGTGTTCTTCTCTGAGGTGTGTACTTTAGTAGGAATTTGAATATAGTCCCGATATTGTGTATTTTGGTTAATATGTGCATGTGTGTTTTTGTGTGTTTGTAGTGTGCGTCTATAGTAGAAGTTGAAGACATTAAGCCCAACTCGGTCCACATGGCTCTGCAGGTTCCTCAGTACTTCCTCATTACTACAGGAGAGGTCATGTTCTCAGTCACTGGCCTGCAGTTCTCATACTCACAGGTACAACAACAGTACACTTGACCGGACTGGTTAATATAGTGCTCTTGCTGTGCTAAAACACATGGTCTAGACCACACAATGGGGATTAGATCTGACACGGATTATCACAAAACAAAAAATGTAGGGTGAAGACTTGGTTCAGTCCATTGGTTTTAGTCCACAAAAAAGCCAAGTGGTAAAACTTAATAGATTCAAACATAGCTAAATGTAGCACAATGGCTAAATAAATAAAAACATTATTAATAAACAAAACTAGGTTAAAAAAAACCAAATGAAATACTTTTAAAAAATCTCGTCAGTTTACAAATTGGGAAAAATAATTGAATGAAAACACCAAAATGAAAGCAAACCGTCCATATCTTAATTGTTTTCGTGGTTTTCTCTTTCTTCTTGTTTTTTTTTTTTTTTTTTTTAACATATTTTTAACGACTGGTGGCAGATTTAAACATACATTTCCAATCAATTGCAAGGAAAGTGTAAGTTTCTAGCTTGCAAAATGATTGGATGAACAGCAGATATCACTAGAGAGAAGTTTGCGGGGATGAATTGTTCAAAACAACATCATTAATAATTCTGCATTTACAAAATTCCCATTTCATGCTGATTTGTCACTAGACCAAGTCTAAGCGAATATTATGTGGTATTAATAGTATAATAGTATATTCTTATTTGCCATGTGATATCCTGCAGACTGCAAAGATCCCTCTCAATAGCTGTATTTCTATGTCTTTAGGCTCCAAAGAACATGAAGTCAGTGCTGCAGGCCGGCTGGTTGTGCACCAACGCCGTGGGAAACATCATTGTGCTGATTGTGGCAGAGCTAGGAAAGCTTCCCAAACAGGTGATGCATATGAGCTCATGTACTAACACACACACTACACATATAACAGAATTTTCATTTTTGTGAAACACTCCTTTCATGACTCCATGTGTTTTTTTTATTCAAACAGTGGGCAGAGTATGTGCTGTTTGCCTCACTGCTAGTGGCGGTGAGCATCATTTTCTCCTTCATGGCTTATTTCTACACCTACATAGACCCAGCAGAGATTGAGGCCCAGATCAGGAAAGAGCAGGGACTCGAGCCAGAAGAGACAGAGAAAGAGACGCTAGAAATGGAGGAAAAAGATGAAGACCAGAAAAAGGAGGTCAAACAAACCAAGATATGAGATTTGTGAAGATTGGATTATGCTAATATTTATGCTTTAGTGCCATATGTATCAAAATGCATATAAAAAAAGACTGTGAACATCCTTTTCATCCATCCTTGTTAAAACAATCTTGATCCCACTGAGTGAATCAGATGTGAATGTCAAAATGTCATGATGTCTTTAGATATGGTTTATGATGCAGATGGACTCTGGTTAGTGTTTTGTGTGTGATCCACTGCAATCTTGTGTGATTTTTTTTTTTTTTTATTTTTTTTTTTTTTTAAGGCTAATAAAGAATACACTACTATGAAACAATGGTCTTTAGCCTTTTGAGTTTAAGCCAAATGCACTGCAACAAGCTGGATGGACGAGTTACAAACAAAATGAGTTCCCAAACATAAACTCATGATGAATTAGACGTGTTAGAGAAACTGCAAAGTGGAGGACATGCATGTTGGTTAGGTATATAGGTTTTCAAAAAGGGGTTTGAATTAATAATCAACATTTCAGCTGGAAAAAAATATATGTATATATTTATTGTTATCGGTGTTATATTTCAACTTTAACAGCAATGTGAACTTTTTATAAACATAAGTTTTTAAATGCACCATTATCACAGTCATCACAGTCCCAGCCCTCAAGAGTCATCATGGTATCAAACATCTGCAGATATGCTTCAATATCATTGTGGGACATCCTTTTAAATAGTAATTGCATAGCTTGGGCAGCAATGATGCAGCCTGCTCTGCTTTACCATGTTGGGTAGCGAGTTCCTCTAAAATCTCCTTCTGGCGGAGGCTGACCTCCATGAGCCGCTGGAGGATCTCATCCATGTTGAGGAAGAATAGAAGCAAAGTGAATGGATGGAAATCACTTGCTGGTGATTTTTCCACTAATTTGCCGGCATTCTCCACCAGTGTAACTGGGTGAACAATCACAAGAAGTGTTGCCAGATTGGAAAATTATCATATTTGGAAGAAAACGATTGTACATGAGGTAAACGTACAGAAGATCTAGATCTATTTATCTAGACCAACAACTTTTTAACATGACTTGCGAATTACCACAACAGATAAATAACTAGGTGTATGTAAGTGGGATGGTCCAAACTCAACCTCTGAGTCACAGTTATCAGAATAAGGGAGTCCATTTGCGGTAAAAACATTTATAATGTACATTTGTGGGTGTCGCTTTATCACTGTGGATTGCTAAAAGGAAACAATTTGCTTATTCCAAAAAAAATCATAATAAAGAAATATTTTCCATTTAAGGAAGAAAGTATTCTAGGCTTGGAACAACATGAGGCTAAGTAAATAATGGCAGAATTGTCTCTTTTTCTACTTTAATAAATGTGATTACAGTTATATTCGTGACAGAAGCCTCTTTTCATCACATGGCTTGTTCAGTTTTGTGGAATTATTTGTATTTCGCCTGCATTCATAATCATTAGAAGAGGCATTCTGCTCTTTGACCCCATTACTGTGGTGAAGAGCGGCCGTGTCGCCGCCCCGTTACACCCACATGATAAAGAACCGTGATGGACTGACTAACACATGAGTGTGAACCGCATATTCAGGAAGCAGCAGTCACAGTCATGGACACTGGAGGATCAAAGGTACGCTGTGTTTGAGTGTGAATGAGAGTTTTCTGGTTATTGTTGTTTGTTGACAGCATGGTAGGCTACTGATGCCAGGCAAACAGGGATTTAAAAAAAAAATGCAGATGCATGAAGAAATAATAATTTGTTGAAACAAAAAGCAACTTGAAAAATTGCTTTGCCAGCAGAAACATTTTATAATTGCTTCCATTGAGTTTGCCACAAGTGTAAGTTTATCATTGTAGCATAATTTCAGTAAAGAGTTTTTTTTAATAGGGTCACATAATATCTGATGACCAAAGTGTCACTGTTAGTGGAAAGGCCATGATTGTGGTTATTGTAAATGACGTGTGAGAGATTAGATTAGCTGTGTATCTCTTCTGATGCAGCATAAACTTACATTAAGAGTCATAATGTGTTTGTCATTGCTTCGTGCTGAAAGATCCTTATTGACAAAACATTAACTTAGCAACCGCTGCCTCTGTTAGCAAGAGAATGCAAGTATTTGTAAGACTATATAAGGCTCTGTGCTGCCAGATGTCTGAAATGTCGGATTATTTGTGCCTCAATCATTTCTGGCACTAAAGTTAAGGTATTCCAGGATGAAACTGTGCCTTTGGGAATGCTGGATGCACCTGCCATGTTCCAGCAGCTTATGAGAATGGCTTATAAAGTCTTATTTGGATGACACTGTGATTTATTTGGATTGTTGAGATGAACATCTGGTAACTGTAGCTCTGCTTGAATTGTCTCTCATATTAAACCTTTAATTCCAGAACTAACTAGAGTACTTCTCATTAGTTTTTCTTTCTTTTATAGAATTTAAAAGTTGACCCGGAGAAGCTGTTCACCAAGCTAGAGAGGATTGGGAAGGGATCGTTTGGAGAGGTCTTTAAGGGCATTGACAATCGCACACAACGGAAGGTCGCTATAAAGATTATTGACCTGGAGGAGGCTGAAGATGAAGTGGAAGACATCCAACAGGAGATCACCGTCCTCAGCCAGTGTGACAGCCCCTTCATCACTAAATACTATGGATCTTATCTGAAGGTGAGGCCCATGTAGTGCTTCCCTGAAGCACTTTATTGTGTGTCAGGCAGCTTAGGTGACTTAAGCTGGATTTAAGCTTTTGATATTTGGCGATAGCAGAGGTCCAAACTTCGGTATGCTGAGAATGTTTTCTTTGGGAGAAATAAAGTAACTTGAACACTGAGATGTACCTATACTTGGCCTACTGCTCCTCAATCGATCAAACACCTTTTTTTAAATAGCTCTTTTAACAATACGGACTGTGTCAAAGCACTGGACAGTATGAGATTGAGGAATAGAGTGTCAGTAATGTATAATGACAAGATTAAACAATAATTTATAACTAAAGGCATTTCATTATTGAATGGAGATACATCAGGTGGTTTGAGTCTCAAATGTGTCATGATCCAATAGATATGCAGCAAGTAAATACCAATAAGTGACTAAGTGTGATCTTAGCATGAATAGGCCCTTTGGGAATTAGACTATAAATGACTGGAGAGCTCCCACAGAGGACTGGCTAGGGTTGTGAGAGTGTCCAATATGTTTGTGGTCCCACTGCTCCTAAGGCCTTTTTGTGATATAAAGTGACTGAAGTGACTTGTGGCCAGGAATGGTGACCCATACTTGAAATTTGTGCTCTGCATTTAACCCATCCAAAGTGGACACACACAGCGGTGAGAAGTGATCAACCACACACCCAGCGCTGTGGCACCCGGGGAGCAGTTTTTGAATCGGTGCCTTGTTCAAGGGTCTCACGTCAGTCGTGGTATTGAAGGTGGAGAGAGCACTGGGAATTCACTCCCATCAAACACAATCCTGGGACCTGAGACTCAAACCCACAACCTTTGGGTTACAGATCCAACTCCCTATCCATTAGGCCATGACTGCCTCACAAATGTGATCCCCTACTCCTGAAGGGCTAGCATCTTTTGTACCTCATCTCCAACCTTAGTCAAACACCTGAAGCAGCTAATCAAGGTGTTCAAGATCATTTGACAATAACAGGCAAGTGTGTTGGAGCAGAGAAGTTTGCAGGAAGGCTCAACATCTGGATGAATGAGTGACATTCCCAGAAAATCCGTCATTTAGCTCTTTAAGTTTGGTACATGGTTTTAGAGATTTTAATAAATCACTGCTGTGTGTTAGACAACAAGACAATAATGACATGTAATAACAAACTGGAATTACATAACTCAAATCTCTTGCAGGACACAAAACTGTGGATCATCATGGAATATTTAGGAGGGGGTTCTGCTCTGGATTTGGTGAGAATCTTAATTTCCTTAACTTTATTGACGAGTACAGTCTATATTTATGACGTGGTATTATAATAAAGAAAAATCAATGACAAGTTAAAACTGTGTCATTTAAATCAATAATACAAAAAAAATGCATATTTCTGCTAATTGCTCTTAGGTATATGTATGTTAATTATGATGAACATTTTGGTTGTGGACTTTACAGTTGAAAATCTCTAGGGTGTTCTCCAGTTCCTGTAGATCAGTGATTTTTAACTCCAGTCCTCGAGGCTGACCGCTCTGCACATTTTGTATGTTTTTCTTATCTTACACTGTCAGGTCAATTCGTGCATCTCTCCTAACGAGCTGATTACCTGAAGGGAGACATACAAATATTGCAGAGCTGTGGGACCCGAGCACTGGAGTTGAGAATCACTGCTATAGTTGTACCTGGATGCAAAGTTTAAACCCTCATCAAACAATCTTGAATCCACTGTCTAAGATCTCCAGGAACACTGCATAACTTTTAACTGGTGTGTTGGGGCAGAATCAGAATTCATAAGAAAAGTTAATCTAAAAGGGAAATTTATAATAGTTTACATAATTTACCCCATCCTAGGTGTATATTACACCAGTAACATCCTGGTTCCCAGCTTTATAATGGCAGTGGGTAGGGGTCCAGAATTCAATGGAAAATAAAAAGCATTCACTGCAGGTTTAACAGGCTTGTTCTTTGATCTACAGCTGGGACCTGGAGCTCTTGATGAGTCCCATATCGCCACCATCCTCAGAGAGATCCTGAAGGGTCTGGATTACCTGCACTCCGAAAAGAAAATTCACAGAGATATCAAAGGTGTGTGTGATGTATTACCTACAGTTTTCTGCATTTAAACTTCTGTTCTGAAAGCTCAAATCATGATGTGATTTGTGTTTGTGTGTTTCTCCAGCCGCTAACGTCCTTCTGTCAGAGCAGGGTGATGTGAAGCTAGCAGATTTTGGTGTGGCCGGCCAGCTCACAGACACACAGATCAAGAGGAACACGTTTGTGGGCACTCCATTCTGGATGGCACCAGAGGTCATTAAACAGTCAGAGTATGACTCAAAGGTCAGATCCGTTCACTGTGTAATGTACATATCAAAGTTTTAATTATAGCCTGGCACAGGTTAGAAGGTAGCCAACCCTGCTCTTCTACCTTCACACAAACTTCAGTTCCAGTTCTGTTCCAACACATCTTATTTTCTAATAATCTTGAACACCTTGATCAGTTGGGACTGAAACTAAATTCTAGAAGAAGGTAGCTCTCCAGTAGGGAGTACCAGTCTTTGTAATATGGTAATTGTAATATTTAATATGTGACCACAATATCAAAAGGAAAACAGAATTTATTACTGATCTCACATTGGGTTATTTAAAGCTCTTTTTATCATAAAAAATCAAACTGTCAATTATGTTACACTATTGTCAGCGTTACTCTGCCTTTGTAACAGAGTTTGACAATGACAGACCAAATGTACCCGCAATTATAGAATCACCTATAAGCCTATTGATCTCTAGAAAACACTAGATTATCCAGAAGCTTTGTATATCGTCCATTCTCAACAAGAGCAATGACATCTGTGTTGCAAATTGCATGTACATTTAGAACAGGTCACTAAAGTTTGTGTGTTTTTGCAGGCAGACATCTGGTCACTGGGCATAACTGCAATTGAGCTTGCAAAAGGAGAGCCGCCCCACTCTGATCTTCACCCCATGAAGGTGTTATTTCTCATCCCTAAGGAAAACTCACCAACGCTGGAGGGAAACCACAACAAGGCTCTCAAAGAATTCATAGATGCCTGTCTCAATAAAGATCCCAACTTTGTAAGTGCTGCCTGTGTGTTATAGTCATTAACAGGTTCCAGTTGTGTAGAACTAGGGATTAAGCTATTTTTTCTGTAAGGAGCAGAACTGGACACCTCTAAAATAAAAGCAGGTTTCTCAAATCCACCCCTGTAGGTCAAAGCCTAAACCAGGGGTCTCGGTCTTGGAGGACCAATGTCCTGCAGAGTTTAGCTCCAACTTGCCTCAGCACACCTGCATGGACATTTCCAGCATGCTGAAGGTCTGGATTAGCTGATTCAGATATGTTTAATTAGGGGTTGGAACTAAACTCTGCAGGACACTGGAGTAACTCTGTGAAGTAGTCTATGGATTTCTGCATGTATAGCAGTGGTGGACTGCTTTGACCCTCTTGGGGTCCAGAACTGCCCATCCTTGATTTATAGTCATGTATAGTCAAAGGATAATATCTGTGTCGTCTCTGCCAGAGGCCAACAGCTAAAGAGCTTTTGAAACACAAATTTATCCTACGATATTCCAAGAAGACATCATTCCTGATGGATCTTATCGACAAGTACAAGAGATGGAAAGAAAAACAGACCCAAGATGAGCCCAGCTCTGATTCCGAATCGTAAGAATCACCAAATAAAAAGCCATTTAGGCAAATGTAGTTATATTAATAATTGAATGAGTTTTTAATGTATGTTGTATGTGTCTTCAGGGATGACGGTGAAGCATCTGGAGAGTCTGTGGCTGATGACTGGATCTTTGGCACTGTCATAGGACATAAGCCCACAGTGAAACAGAACAAAGTCGTTAAAAAAGAACAACAACACAGAGAGGTGAAAGGCCATTGTATAAAACTATCAAAGCAGATAGGCTTTATTAACACAGCCTTAAGTACAAGAAAAAGCTGCTCATTGGATTTGGAATGATAAACAAAAATGAGTGTTTTGTAGATGCTAGTGGATCATTTGTAGCACTTTCCGACCCTCCCATAGGCAGCAAGACAACTAAAACATGGCCAAGAAAAGTAGTAAGTACATCAGTAAAATAGTCCATGTGAGTAACGTGAGTACTCTCATTAATGTTTATGGTATGTCAGGTTCAGAAAGCATTTGTGTTCTGAAAATAAACAAAGGTCTTACAGGTTTGGAACTACATGACGGTGAGGAATTAATGACAGAATTTTCATTTTTGGGTGAACTTTCTACACCACTGGTTCCTTTAATAGGACACCTTGTGAATTTGAGTGGAATGGACTTCATGCATCTACTAAAACACACCAAAACACCATCTGATAAAAAAGGGGCAAAAAATATTACTAGGAAAAGATGTGGCTGCATTTGAGCAGAGATAGAGTATTTTAACAGACACGTCTGCTTTCTCTCTTTGTTTAGCTTCAAGACAGTGCAAAGGAGCCTCCGCCCAAGAGCAAAGAGCCAAGGTCCTCTATTATTTTACCGTTGTTTGCAGAGGTAAGAATTTAATCCAGATGAACCTTTCAACTTATATAATATATATTTGCTCATGATGAGTTGAACTTCGCAGTTCACAAATGAACTAACAATGCTGTATGTATTCAAAGTCTCAATCACAGGATGTATGTGTTTGTTCTTTTGTCAGCTGATGCAGAAGCGAGGTGTTTATAAGTCGGCGGTGTTAGAAGAGCTGAAGCAGGCCATGCTCCTGGCTGAAGAGGCATGTCCCGAGATCACAGACTCGATGGTGATGGGGGTGGTTCAGAGGTTAAAGAGGTATTTACAGCACCTTTCCCGTGCCTGTGCTCAATACGTGTTGGTGCCAGTCTGATGTGTTTTCTGCCTTGCAGGTTTTCGTCTCAGCACTGACTGATCCTCAGTGCCTCTACATGAAGACTCTTTCTCTGTGGGTGTCTGTATTATGTATTTTCTGCTGTTTATCCCAGTTACTTGCTGTCTGTACATAAGTGTAGAATGTGGACTAGATTTAAGGACCCCATCAAATCATTTAAAAATTCAATTCTGTAATTCAAAATGCAACCTCAAAAACTCCTGTAAGAGAAATTATATAAATTATATGAAAAAAAAAATTGATCTCAAGGGGTCTGTGTATTTTAGCTTTGATTTTAGTACTTCAGAGCTATAATTTGTGTAATAATACTTTTGCCAGTATTGCTGTTAAAGAGTTTTACCCATTTTTTGCCCTTTAACATATTTGTAATCCTTTAGATGGTGATTTTTCCATACCTGTACAAGGCTTATTTCTACTCTACGCTAAGGCAATAGAAATACTTTTTTTGCTTGTTGTATCATTTTACCATGATGTTAACATGCTCATGCACATTCCTTAGATTTAGAAAGAGGGCTATGATCTTCATTCTTAAAGTCATGTTCCCAATGAATTTTAAAGGGGTCATATGAAGTGATTTTGTTACAAGATGGTTTCAAAACCAAAAATTCTTAAATTCTTAAACAGCTTGTTTAAACACACCTCCTGTTTTCTACGTCACCGAGTGGCACCACCCAAATGTTTCCAGAAAGAAAGAAGGCGGAGCTATTATTCTGTCTGTAGTGTTGCTGCGGGCACCATGTTCTGGAGACGCTGTGTGTCGTTGTGAAAGTGCTTCCAAAAGA
>JAUYWG010000042.1:2380171-2392887 GCA_034779775.1 Enteromius afrohamiltoni
CTCATGGGTAGGGTTAGGTTTAGGTGTAGAGATATGGTCAAAACTAAAATTTTGGAATAAAATGTTGTTCCAGGGTCCACTATATATGTTAACCCAGGATCACGCCTAACTCAGCAAAATCAGGACGTGCTGGTAGGCTACAGGCACTTCTTTTAATGAATGACAGCAGCATGATGGATCTTATTTCACTGATCTCTCCCCAAAAAAAAGATAAGATCACAACAACTTCATATTATGGGATACATTTGAGATAAATTCATACTGTACAAAATCTGACTGCGTGAGCCATGTTTCAGCCAGTCCCATGCATTATCGTGATAAGAAAATATGTTCATGATTATCGCGGCTGCAAATGCCATTACTACGATAACATTAGACAGATGCTGCAGCGGAATTGCTTCTCATGGTTTTGAGCGCGCTGCAAAAATAGGCACATTTCCGATAACAGCTCGAGGAAACTGATCTGTAAACAGTGACGGTCTAGCAGCTGGTCTTCTGCTAATTCTTAACTTTTTTTCCCTTCCTTCAACAGGAGGTTCATCTCGCTCAGGCTTCATTTCAACTTCAGGCCTTTGGATCAAAATTCATTCTGGACCTCGCATTAAACAAGTGGGTGCTACGTTGCTGTCTCACTGCATGTTCAGACTCTCACAGGCCTTGCACACTCATGACACGTGTTTGCCTCTCATGACTGTTGCTGTGCCAGACTATTGATGTGTTGTGTCTCTGTCAATCTAACACATGCACTTATGGGAATACAGAGCCTCTCTACTGTGTTACTGGAAGCAAATTTTCTGCACCGGGATCCATTTCCATTCGGCTTAACTGTAAAGAAATACTCTGTAAATAACACACTATATCTTTCTATCTGTCACGTTTTTGTATTCAGTATCAAGTGGTGTTGGCCGGGTGAATGGTTATTGCAGGTTTTGTAACAAAAACACTATATACTGTAACTACACCCTTCAATAATAGCCCCACAGCCAGACATTCGTCTGAAGGGAGTGTGTTTATGTGTGGTCAAAACACACTCACAAACACGCATGTGTGAGAAAGGAGTCAGTTTATAGGGGGTGTTCACACAGAATTCATTTTTTCCATCTAAAAGTGCTACTTTTCCATTGCCTTTCATCCGCGCTGTCTGGACATGTATGACTGCCTTTAGCAGCATCACCCACATGCCATGTGATGTTAGAAGAATGTCAAGTTTTACACCCATTCCACAACAATTACACCTCTTTTTCAAAACAGTGGACTAATCAGGGCTGAGTTTCCTGATAACAATTGATCTTAGCACTTAAAAGCGTTTTTTACGAGTAATTTTACGAATGTTCGTTGTTGTTTCACATGTGTTGTACAAAAATGCACTTAACCAAGTCATTGTTAAAGGTATGGCTCCTTTTCGGCACCTTGAACACGAGCTGATTGTGGTTGCGATTCTGACTAAAATACTGTAATTGTCAGAGAGCAGTGGTGTCTGTCTGTCAGACCGCTTTTGATTGATACGCGGTTTACCTCCCAGACTCACTGTCTCTCTCTCTCTCTCTCTCATTCGATATGCCTGTGATATGCTCTGTGTGTGTGTGTGTGTGCACCTAGTATTTATTGCCTTATGGGGACCAATTGTCCCCACAAAGATAGGAATACCAGTAACTTCTGACCTTTTGGGGACATTTGTTAGGTCTCCATGAGGAAACAAGCTTATATAACACAGAATGTATTTGAAAATCTAAAAATGCATATAGTTTCCTGTAAGGGGTAGGTTTAGGTGTAGGGTCAGTGTAGGACAATACCACATACAGTCTGTATAGTACAAACACAATAACACTTATGGAGAGTCCCCATAAAAAATGTAAACCCAACATGTGTGTGTGTGGCCGGTGTTGTGGTTGTGCGATAGTCTCAGTCTAAATATAGCCATCCCACAGCATGCAGCCGAGCGACTGTAGCTCAGAGCATCCCTCTCCGGCTGCACCTGTAAAATATCACTCATCATCACATCCCTCCATCTCAGCCTCGCCCTGTCCTTCTCACCCCTGGCAGCCGCGGGACGCTTTCTGTATCGTTGTAAAAAATGACCATGATATTAACAGTAAAAACCTGTTAAATAGTTAATGGCAAATTCCTGTGAAATTTACATTTATAATGCTGTTAAATTAATGTTTATTGCATATTTTCAGTTGAATGAGTCTCACCATGATTATGTTTAGTGTTTGACACTTTGACACTCTATGTTCAAAAGCTGCTTGTGATGTTCTTTGGTTCATCATGTGACTTTCTCATCATGGTGTTTATTAGTGTCTTTCAGAGCTACAAAACAGATTTCAGTAGTTTAATAGGTTGGTAAATCAACATTATATCAGTTAATGAAATTACGGTATTTAACTGTAAAACCTAAAATGTTGTTACCATATTCCACTGAGGTGACGTGCTGTGGCATTATATCACATAACTGTGTTTAGACTGGTGAGTTTTGATTATGGAGAATAGAGCTTGGCTGCGTTCTCCGAAACCACCTCAACGCTACATCGGTCTTAAGTTTTACCTTAAGACATACCTTATCTTTAGCGCGTGTTTTCCGAAACCTTCTTAGTTAAGTATACCTTCTGTAGGTCATTCGTTCGTAGGGTTGGTCTGGAGCGCTCTTAGCTATACCTTATCACTGCTGACGTGACCACAAATACGCAAAAATATTTTTTACATCAGAGTTTAACAACAATTTAAATGAACATTTAATATAAAATCTGATTTAGTATTAAATTTACATTTTTACTTTACATTAAATTTTTACAGCTAAAATGCTTAAGTTGTTATAGCCTGCACCCAGTGAATGGAAGTGTTTTCATTAATAAAGTTTCCATACACTAATGGTTTTTAGCTTGTTTAATTACTGTCCTAAAGCACAGAAAAGATGATTAAGATATGAAGAAAAATGAGTTTACACAAACTTTATAGCTATGGTAGCGGTCGCAAAATTGTGCCATTTTTTGGAGACCGTTATGCGGACACTAGCAGCAGTGGTTCTACATTGAATTACTCCCTGAGACCCCCTCTTAGCCTCTTTAATAATTTAAAATAACATCAGAAAAGCATTTATTTTAAATGACAACGAAAGAAATAATAAAAAAAAGTTAAAATAATGCATTGGGAAGGGTTAGAGAGGACTTTGTTTTTCCAATAAAGGTGTAAACAAGGCCATCTATTTAATGATGTGAATTTAAAAAGTAAAAAAAAAAACATTTACACTCAATAAGTTTCATTCTGTTTTATAATGCACTTCAATCGAGGTCGACGCTAATAATGTGATACGGCTGGTGGGTCGGCATACGGAGAACATTAACACACTTAAGGCCGTGAGGGTATGCTTGCGGACTTGATAAATCATAAACACATAAACGTATTTATTTCTGTATGTTCATATTTAAATGAGCCCTGATAAATGCAGTTCGTACTATTTCTAATACGCCACTTTACAAAGAGCATTGTTTTCTCAAGACTTGTGCTATAAGAGCGTACAATAATGCTAATAATACAGCTTTGATCACAGCAATATATTACATTTTAATATATATTCAAGTAGAAAACGGTAGTGTTAAATTGTTTTTAATTATTTTTCTTTAAATAAATGCAGCAACTTATTCCCAAAACACCAAAGCATATAAGCTTGTTGATCACAAACATTTCTTGCATGTTCCCATCTCCATGAAAAACGTCATGCTTTCAGTGTGCATGAAGCAGCCAGTTCTGAGGGCCATTTATTAAATGAAAGTTCATATTACATTAACGTAATAGAAGTGTGCAAATTGGGGTCCAACCAAAAATTCTGGTTCAGAAAAATGCATATTAGATGCATGATTATTAAATGCATGTTTGAATGGTAGTGTAAATCACTAAGACGTTGCTAAATAAGGATCACAACTACCCCAAGGATGTGAGTTTGCACACTTAGTGAATCAGAAAGTGGTTGTAGTCCTTGTTGTAGAAACACCCAGAGAGATACTTTATCAGTTCATGATGGATTATTGTGGAAAACTGGGTCACACCGGGTCAATAGCTTTCTTCGATCAAGGCCAAACAGTTATAGAAGTGTGTAGTACATACAGTACAGTTCCTGTTATTCCCTCACACTAGCCCTAACCCTTCCTCACTCCTCCGCTAATGCTAAAAGTAGTCTAATATTCTGATCCGAGCCTTCAACCCGGCTTGCTCCCGAGTGAACATGCACTGTGTGTGCTTGAGTCGCATCCACAAGGTCATAGGAAAACGCCGTTCTGGCAGAAAGTGGCTACTGTTGAAGTGAGCAGTCAGCTAAGAATGAGAGAGCTAGCGATTTGTCGGCTAGAGTGCATATTTGTGTGTTCTGCCTCGCTGACTCAAGCCGAGGCTTGTGATAATTAAAGGACGCTGAAGGTGAATCAGTGTCACCTCCTGACACACCTCTACTTTACATAAATACTTACACCGACGCATGCGAAGACACCGGTCTTAGCCAAAAACACCTCTTAGATTACTCTCTTCTGACAGAACGCATCAGACGTGCTGCCACAGTAGCTGGGACAGTCATTCTGGGGTGCACAAAATCACTGCTGTCCTGCTCCATAATTAGGGCTGCCGGCTGAGGAAATGCCAACGCTATCTTGTAATCAATTCATATCATAGCTGTGGGGAACATCTTTTATCTGGGGGGTGCTGGGGCGGGGCTTGATGTTGCAGGGCGGGGCCACAATGGGGGATTATTTGACAAAATTCTATAAACAGCCCAAATTTGTGCTTTTAGTTCAACAATGTTTGCTTTAAAATTTCTATTATTAAAGGCAATTTTACTAAATATTAATATGGAAAAGTTTTTGAATTCTTTCATCAGCAACAAAGTGAAGAGATTCATTTATCATACACTGTAGACAACATCACTGATTATGTAGTTTGTTTTAGAGTTCTTTGTTCTGTAGAATTTGTCCATTGTTTGAATAATAGTGGACATGCATGCTATAAAACTTAAAATGTATTTTTATTAAACATATTTTGTCATAATATTGATAGCCTAAAACATTGTGATGTGCAGATTACATTAGGCTACAGATTATACTCCAGTGGTTTGAGCGCATTTGCTCAGACTGTGTTCTTGTTACAGTAGGTCCAACTAATGCTTGTTCTGCCGCTGTCATTAATCAATCACCACAGGAAATATTAAATACTTTTTCTGATTCAGTGCATTTATATCTACTCTCTCCTATTATTCATTTCGTTTAAAATAAGTAATAGTATGCAACAGAAGTGCTAACTATTAAAGGCAGAAAACATACTGTATGTTGCACATATGTTAAACTGAGTGCAGTGACACTTGGTCTGAGTTATAGGGACCAGTCCAACAAAATCAGTCTCAGATGCTTTCCTTTCAAAGCAAATAGTCATCAAAAAAGTATATGGCTCAAAAAGCACTCGCTATGTGTTAACTTGAGTCTTGTGAAATCCAGAATCAACAGATGATCAGGCATTCATGCCAGTATATATTTGTGTGTGTTTGTGTGTTCCAGTGACCTGCTGTCTTCAGACTATGTGGAGATACACTATGAGAATGGGAAGCCCATCCTATGGAAGGTATGAAAATCAACCTTTTTTTTTTTTTTTACAATTTCACTCTAGACTGTGTATACATCTTAGAGAACAGGTAGTACCATAGTAGCTACTTTATAATAATTGCAGTATCATTTTCATTTCACAGTACCTCACACACAAAGACTGTTATTATAATCGAGGAACCAAAACAGTACAGTTCCTTTTATGCTTATTATAAATTATGATATTTATAATGATTTTTATGAGATTATGAGTCTTTTTTTTGCTTGCCTTTGCAATCATTTATTTTTTATCCTTCATGTTAATGTTATTAATAAGAAATCTCTGGGACACAAACAGAAAATGGTTTTCCAAAAGAATAAACTCATTACTACACCATAGTTCTCATGTCCCAGTAAAAACTCTTGAATCTTAGTCAGGTAAAATGTCAGTCTAAATTCATGGGTAAATTATTGGCTTCACTGTAAAAAATATTTTTCAAAACTGTAAATAAATCAAAGACTACACGAGTACAAGAAAATAGTCAAATGTTTTTATGTTGCCAGTAATTATCTCCTCTAACTCAGTTTTTTGGTTGAATATAAATTCATTAGAAGCTGTCAATATCCAAAAAGCCAAACCATTTGTTCTTTGGAGTGTAACCAGCTACAGCGTTGTGTGATGGCAGAGATCAGATGTCTCTGGAAGATGACAGATGGGACATGAGGATTATAAGAGAGAGGGAGAGACACAGAGAAAAGAGCATGAACACAGAGAGAGATGCTAATTGGTGTTAAATCAGGAAGAGACTTCACTGCTGAATCAGCGTGGCTCTGTTCACCTGCAGATCAGCTCACATGACCAGCAGCAGCAATGCAGAGAGAGACCGACACCGTCACTGCATGCTGTTTCACTTTAATACGTATCTAAAAATAAAGGTGCTTGAAGATTCTTCACAGTGATGCCATAGAAGAACCATTTTTAGTTTCACAAACAACCATTCATATTAAGGTTTTTTAAGGACTTTGGGGCCGTTGAATGCTTGAATATGATTGGCTGACAAACATTCTTAGGTGTGAAATTATTTTCAAGGAACTGCACGGCGAATGTAGTTCCAGGCGGCTCTTTGACCGCATCACAGTTCCATATCACTTCGCCAAACGGTTTCTATTATTTCAAAGGTCTTACAACCATAGATACATGTCTATGCTTACAACAGCAAAATAACCGAAACCCACAAAGACATATACTGGCCAAACAAATAAATATAGTAATCAATATGATGAAAAGGTAACAGAAGCGCTGTTAGTAAAGAAAATGAAGTTTCACTGTTTTAGCTAAACACTTCTGAGAGATGCACAGACTTTGAGGTAATTTACATGCTCGCTCGCCTTCTCTCTCTTTTACACACACACACACACACACTCATGACTTAGTTATTAACTGCATTATGTTGTGTTCACACCAAATGTGAAGTGAATATGCGCACCACATCACTCGCTCAAGATTACTCGCAGGATGTTTTTCGTGTCACTCGCGCAAATAAAAACATGGGATGATCAACCATGTCCCAAATATAATGAAAAGTGAAACGGGAGACAATTCTGGGATCACATGAACATACAATGAACATTACATTTATTACAGCATGTATTCACATTTGTTAACATTAATTAAAAATACAGTTGTTCATTGTTAGTTCATATTTACTCACAATGCATTAATAAATTGTAACAAGGCCGGCTAGTGCTTTTCAGCGGACACGGAGAAATGGACGCGCAGAGGCAGAAGTTTTCTACAACGAACATTTAATAGAACATGGAGGAGCTGAACAAAGGTACAACACAAACCACATACAATTAACAACTGACATTTGAACAAGACATGGGGCATGGTTTAAATACTAAGACAAATCAAAGACATAACACAGGACACCTGGAAGACACGGCTGGCAGATACCACATACCCAAATTAGAAGCCATGAATGAACAAGGAGGTGCGTCTCCTGCTGAAGGCACGCAACACCGCCTTCAGGTCAGGGGATGCACAGGCCTACAGCGCTTCCAGGGCTAATCTGAAGAGGGGCATCAAAAAGGCCAAGTACTGCTACAAACTAAAGCTAGAGGAGCACTTTTCCAATTCTGAACCTCGACGCTTGTGGCAGGGCATACAGGTCATCAGTGACTACAAACCAGTCCCCAATGTTGTCTTCCTGAATGAGCTTAATGACTTTTATGCTCGCTTTGAGAGAGACAATATAGAAATTGCCAACAAGATCACTCCATCAAACAACTACCCACCCCTCACACTCACCTCCTCAGATGTTCACACCGCACTGAGCTGGATCAACGCGCGCAAGGCTGCTGGACCTGACAGCATCCCTTGGCGCATACTGAAGGCATGTGCAGAGCAGCTCGCTGGGGTTTTCTCAGACATCTTCAACATGTCTCTTGCCCAAGCAGTGGTTCCAACATGTTTCAAATTCACCTCCATATTGCCAATTCCGAAAGACTCTAGCCCAACGTACCCGAATGACTACCGCCCCTGAAGTCATGAAGTGCTTAGAGCGGTTAGTGCTGTCACATCTGAAGGACTCTCTTCCACCTACCCTGGACCCACACCAGTTTACCTACCAAGGTAATAGAAGCACAGAGGATGCAGTCTCCATAGCACTGCACTCTGTACTCACACACCTGGATAATAAGAACACTTATGCACGGAGGCTGTTTGTTGACTTCAGCTCAGCATTCAACACTGTCATACCCTCCAAGCTATTTTCCAAACTCAGAAACTTAGGCATTAACATCACGCTATGTAACTGGGTTGTGGACTTTCTGACCAACAGACCACAACATGTCAAGTCAGGCCACATCTGCTTCACCACCATCACACTGAACACTGGTGTACCATAGGGCTTCCTCTACTCCATCTTCACCCATGACTGCAGACCTGTAAATGGATCCAACTCCATCATCAAGTTTGCAGATGATACTACGGTGATTGGTCTCATCAGCGACAAGGATGAGACTGCCTACAGAGAGGAGGTCCAGCATCTGGCCACGTGGTGCAAAGTCAATAATCTGCTCCTTAACACCACCAAGACCAAGGAGCTTATTGTGGACTTCAGGAAGGAGAGAAGAGGCTCACATGATCCCATCCACATTAATGGGATGGCTGTTGAGTCTGTGTTATCCTTCAAGTTCCTGGGGACCCACATTTTGGAGGACCTAACCTGGACCACCTCCAGCCTGGTCAAGAAGGCTCACCAGCGTCTTTTCTTCTTGAGGAAACTAAAGAACCAGCTGTCCTCAGCAATCCTGGTGAATTTCTATCGCTGCACAATCGAGAGCATCCTATCTAACTGTGTCACATCGTGGTACGGTAGCTGCTCTGTTGCTGAGCGTAAGGCACTGCAGCGGGTGGTGAAAACTGCCCAACGCATCACAGGGACTCCACTTCCATCCATTGAGGACATCCAGAAAAAACACTGTCTGTGTTGAGCATGCAGTATTCTTAAGGACTCCTCTCATCCCGCCCACAGACTGTTTTCCATGCTGCCTTCAGGCAGACGCTTTAGACTCCCCCGGACTAGAACCAGCAGACTAAGGAACAGCTTTTTTCCAAGCAACACGTTCCCAACTCACTCCCAACTCGTCAAGACCATTTTTCGTCGCCTTTTTGACGATCAAGGTACACATTTGTAGTCATTTAGGTGACTACTGTCACAAACGGTCGATAGTGCAGTGCGGCAGGCAGGTCACAAGACGAGACACGGAATTTAGAAATGCTACGATTTAATAACAATAAACAAAAGAAGCTGACGGGGCAGCCAAAAAATACACAGGAGACACTCACACGTTCAACATATATGACTATAACACAAACTAACGTGAAAGGAAAAAACACAGGGCTTAAATACATAGGGACTGATAAACAGGTGAAAACAATTAACTAATGAACACAGGAACAAACCAAAGAACAGGGCTAAACCAAAATGAAAACAAGACGGGGGAGACCAAGAAAGGACAAGAACAGGGTGTTACATCTACAAAGGGTCCTCAGTAGTTTTAAATAGGAAACCCTTAGCATCAATCAATATGCCAAAGAGATATATATTTTTTATTTTATCTTCATAATTAAAAGATATATTGGGTAAAAACATTAACATTATTGCATATATGTAGGGGTGTGATTTTTCAATGTAAACAGTCAAAACGGTTATTTTAAATGATATTATTTACACATTTATGAGCACGTAACCCAAACCCTGCTCCTAAACCTACCATCTATGAATAAAACACAAGATATAGCAGGCAGATACAACCACCATCATCATTTATTTGAAAGACATTAATATTCCAAGTCTTTTGATTCAAACCGATTGATTTGTGAGAGGAATAGATGCGATCGCTGTCTCCATCTTCCGTGTACTTTCTGTCTGTGAGCGATTTCAAAAAACGTACTTCCTTACGTCACCGTTGGCTGTCATTGGCTCTTGCGGGTCTCGTGAACGATTGCATCTTGCTGTTGTGAAATCCTATTGGCTCTTGTGTATCTCGTGATCCATTGCGTCATGCTACCAGACGTGAGTATGCTTCCTGAATGAGATGACAGCGCGTGAATAGAGCGGGATCATTTTTAGTCAGTAAAACCTTGTGTTTTACACTTTTCTTCACATAAAGTATGTGTACAAAAAAAGTAAAAGTATTTGTATGGCTTCAGAAGACTTGGAATGTGACACGACTTGTTTGTAATGTATTTATACTGCTTGTTTATGATTAGTTTGTGCAAATTCTGACTTATATTTTTATTTTTATACATACGTCAAACTGTGACACAGTAAATGCATATCCATGATGCATACTCATGACTACTATAGCAACCTTTACATTATGCATATACTTGTAAATTCCTGATTATAGTTAATACAAACTGTATATTATTTTTTATAAATATATATATATATATATATATATATATATATATATATTTATATTATTTTCATTATATATATTTATATATATCACTGTATATCCATAAAAAGCATGCATTTTAATATTAGACTTCATATTTTGATGTTAAATTCACTTTTGTATTATATGTTTTCCATAGTCATAAGACATTATGTAAGAAGCAACAGTAATTAAATTACAGAAAAATAATAATCCCTTACTTTACTTTTCAAGGGTAAAGTAATTCAGTTACGGTAACTTATTAATAACACTGTAAAAAATACTGTGAAAAAAACTGTGAAAATGCTACAGTAAAAACCTGTTAAATAGTTACTGGTAAATCCCTGTAAAACTTAAAGGGAAAAACTGTAAACTGACATTCCCAGAATTCAATGCATTGCATTTAATTTTTTTTTTTTCATTTGAAATAACTATTTATTGTAGTATTTTCTTATAAGTTATGATTATTAGGGCTGTGTGTCACATGTAGTGTTGTTAAATTAATGCATATTTCAGTGTATCAAGTCTAATCATGATGGTGTTTGCGTGAATGACACTGAGCTTATTCTATATATGTTCATATTTAAAAACTGCTGGTGATGGGCTTTGGTTCATCATGTGACTTTCTCATCATCACCTGCATTTGGTTCTTATCAGTGTATTTCACAAGGTTCAAAACAGATTTCAGTGCTTTAATGGGTAGGTTAATATTATATCAGTCAATGAAATTTAACTTAAAACCATAAAACTTAAAATGTTGTTACCATATTTTTTACAGTCTAATTCCAGCAACCACAGCTGCCAGTTTTTTACTGAAAAATGTTTTTTTTACAGATTTTTAATTTTTTTTGCACCCAACACTGAATCTGAAGAACTTTCTTTTACCACAAAGAACCTTTTGCGAAACAGAAAGATTCTTTATGAAACATCTAGACAAAAAGTTTTTTCTATGACACTGTGAAGCACCTTTATTTTTTAAAGTGAATACAGTCACAGTCTATAGGTTGCAGTAAAATAAATGTTATGGGGAACAAGACAAAACTAAACGTGTGCATGTTAATGTGGTTTATGAGGACATTATTTTGCATAATGACATAGGTATGACATAGATATTACAATATTAAGGTGATTTATGAGGACATTTTTAATGTCATCGTAATTTAAAAGGCTTAAAAACATACTAAATTGTGTTGGTTTTTTTTAAATAAAGGGGTAGGTTCAGTGTAGGACAATACCACCACATACAGTCTGCACAGTATAAACACCATTAAAACTATGGAGAGTCCCCATAAATCACAAAAAACAATGTGTGTGTGTTGTCAGGGTGGAGAGCACTGTTATTACCATGGCCAGATCAGAGGGAATGACAACTCTCATGCCGCTCTGTCCACTTGTAATGGTTTACAGTGAGTACAGTAGTAAATACATATACACCTAATGCCTCAAAGCTTTCTCTGCTTATTTAGCTGTGTCTGTATTTTTTCACATTTTGAAGTTGCTTTGGATAAAAGCAGTTAAATAACGTAACTGTTTGTCTCTCTCTGGTTTTCAGTGGCATGTTTGACGATGGAGTCCATGTGTACACAATTGAGCCACTTAAACAGAATCACTCTATGGTAATTCTTAATATCATACACACTCTAACGAGATCCACAGTCTAAAGGCCATTGCACACTGTTTTTTTCTGTATTTTGAATATAAAAATGCAGTCTCTCTGAACATAATAGCATTGTATGTTTTGGAGAATTTTAAATACAGCATGCGTTTATGTCAGTACAAAAACAAAACATTTTCCATTACTTTGAGGGACAGTTTTAATATTGCAAATAACTCATCATCATGTCGTTTCTAACCCTCCATAGACAGCAATGCAATTTCAAACCCAGAAAGGTATGGACATTGTTAAAAAAGTCATTTGAACATTTCAGTTGAGTTGCTGTCTGCGCAGGGTCAGAAAGATGAGGGTAAGTTATTAATGACAGAATTCAAGACTTGTCAGTGTAGACTTGTCCCTTATTTGGCATGGCAGACATATTTATATAATATTTAATTCCTGTCCTAGTTTAGTTGATTGTGTTGATTAGTCCCCTGCTGTAACAGTAATGTTACTAGTTCTACACTCAACAAAAATATAAACGTAACACCTTTGTTTCTGCTCCGATTTTTCATGAGATGGACTTAAAGATCTAAAATTCATTCCAGATACAC
>JAUYWG010000042.1:2414463-2429227 GCA_034779775.1 Enteromius afrohamiltoni
GCCTGATTTTTCATGTTTTTACTGAATCTTTCTTTGTTTGTTTGTGTGTGTGTGTGCAGTGCCCTCCCAATTTGCACAAGCAGGATGGTCACTTCTGCTCTCTCAACCAGGTACACACACATAAAAATATTACTATAGTGCCAGTTTGCTCTGAGAAATGTCATATTTAATGCCTATCTACAAGCGATCAATTCATTATGCATAAAGCGATTATAACAGAAGCTATTAAAGCTGCTAGTTCACTAAAACATGAGGATATTATTTATTGGTGGTCAACCAATAGGTGTTTTGGTAAATGGCCAAAGACAATTCAGTATCTACATCAGAAAGCAGCAATGGCCAGTCATCAATGTTAGATATTAGTACACAAACATAAGTACACAAATCAAAATTTCTTAAAAGACATTACATAAGAAAAAAAGATCTTTTACACAGGGATATTTGTTACTAGAACCTACTTCCAAGTGTGTAATTTATTTGCTTTGATGATTTATTATTTTTTCTTGATTGAAAAAAATAAAATTTGAAATTTAATAAATTGTTGTAAAAGAAAGTAGTAAAAAAAGATTGTAGTAGCAAGTTGTGTTATTTTACTGTAAAGAATTGATTATTAGACAAAACTAAATTTGTTCTCAGAAAATTATACTAATAATCAGCATATTTTTGTCCAGCAGGCACTGTTATTAGTATTGATGAAGTATTGATCATTTAAAAAAAAGGCAGTATCTGATATCTCAGTATCTTTTTTACTATTAATTAGTGAGAGTTTTTTGTCTTTTCAGGGTCGCTGCTATGCTGGAGAGTGCAAGACGAGAGACAGTCAGTGTAAATATGTGTGGGGACCAAGTGAGTGACGTCATTAAGAACCAATCAGCAGTCTGCTCCGCCATGGACTGCATATACACCTTATTTTGCAACACAATCGTTAAGTATTTTCTACAGAGCCCCTAAGGGAAAAAGTGATGGACAAAAATAGAAAGAAAAACATATTTAAGTGTGTTGCTTTTTCTTACAATCCCATAAAACATTTGCGCTTATC
Organism: Enteromius afrohamiltoni; assembly: GCA_034779775.1. NCBI lineage: Eukaryota > Metazoa > Chordata > Actinopteri > Cypriniformes > Cyprinidae > Enteromius > Enteromius afrohamiltoni. Next base: position 2,415,503 of record JAUYWG010000042.1, read on the forward strand.
CCAATTACACATACAATTTCTCAGGAGCCTTTTGAGAGAGAATGCAGATTATTTGCAGGGAAAAAGCTAAGAATTCACCTTTGTTTCCCACTTTCAGTCTTTTTGTACGTTTTGATTCAGAGGCTGCGAGTTCGGAGAAGTTCTGTTATGAGAAACTGAACACAGAAGGCTCAGAGAAGGGCAACTGCGGTCAAGATGGAGACAAATGGATCCAGTGCAGTAAGCAGTGAGTTACAAAGCATGCAAAACTCCACACTTCAATGCTAGAGCGCTGTGTGCAGTTACTTACAGACCCAAGTCAAAAAGATGACGACGCCGCTGAATGACGCCCTGCAAACTGAAGGGTGTAACAGTCTCTTTATGATCCCCATAACCCTATTTGAAACCCCAGGAATGGCTTGCCAGGCATTCTGCCAAAGGGAAGGGTTTATTATATTGAGCGCTTTGTCGCTGTTTAGGGACATATGGCTTGTATGTACGCTTTGGAGAGGAACTGCTCTTTTGTGAGTTTCTGTGTGTGCTTTCACAGCGCGCCATGGGCGCTTTTAGGACTTATTAGGATCGTGGAGCTCAACAACGAGGTGCTCTAATCCTCACATGAAACACACGGAGGCGGATTGTGTCTGCATAATTCACTCATACGTACTCAATCTCAACCGCGTATATATTTCCCGCCTTGAGGTGGAGAACATGAGAGCGTGAGAGAGTCAGCGAGCGCGCAGCTAGACTGTGAAGCTAGTGAAGCCTTTTTTTCTCAGAGCGCTAAAACAGCGCGCTGCATGGGCGCTCTTTACGACCCATTTATTACAGCTATATAGTTTATCATGCCTGGAACTTTGCGAGGCAGAGGATATAAATAGAGTAGTTTGCGGGAGTCCGGCCATGGCGAGACTTAACCTGCTCTGTAGTTATTTACAGCTTTTATCCGCCAAGGGGAATAAAGCCGCTCGAAATATGGGGGGGGGCTTATTTACTCCTGCAATAACCAGCAGAACAGAAGACGAACACATAGCTCTGCTGTCTGAACTCTGTGAGAAACTTGAAAACAGGAGCGGGGTATTACAGAAGAGTTTTAGGTCTTACCTGTTAGTAGACTTTCTCTCTCACTGGATGCTGGCAGGGGAACTATCCAGCTGCAAGGGCATCCTCAAGCTTTAGTAGAAATTTGCTCTTTTAGACGCCGGATGGTTGCAGGGGAATTGTCCAGCTGCAGTGGCATGTTCAATGGCATAAGGCTTGAGTCAGGGACAGCAAAGATGCATGTCGTTGAAGGAGAAGAAATCTGAAGTCCTGTGGTGGTTCAGCCGCTATATATAGATGCACCCGCCCCCCTCAGGCTAGCTTCGGCACAGCACAGCGGCCAGCCGATTGGTTAAAAAATTACCACTGCACAACCAATGGCTGTGCAGTTTCACTGCGTGTTCAATAGCCTTCAGTTAGGGGGGAAAAAAGTAGTTTTTCCCATAGCGTCTTAGCAGAGGCAGTACAAGTGAAGTTTCGACAAGGAACTCTACAGAACATGGGGCTTATTCATTCACTTTCATCCAGGGATAGTTTACCCAAAAATTATAATTCTGTTAATAATTAGTCACCCTCATAATGACCTTAATTAACCTGCATCTTCAGAACACAAATTTTTGATGAAATTCGAGAGCTTTCTGATACTGCATAGACAAACCACCATGTTCATTGCCCAGAAAGTAAAAAAGGGCATCCTTACTAACTTATCTTTCTTAATTTGTGTTCCAAAGATGAACAAAGGTCTTACAGGTTTGGAAGGACATGAGGATGAGTAATTAATGACAGAATGTTTGTGTGAATGATCCCTTTAAATGGCAATTATTGTTTTTATCTGTACATTTCATATGTTTTTGTGTTGAACTGATGAGTAAAGATGCAGAAGAAAAACAAACAGCTTAAATATTTTATGATTATTGTCAAATGATTTAACATTCATTCTTGACTGGTTTCATGCATAACTTTTGGTTACACTTTACTTTTGAATTATTATTATGCTAAACATGTTTTGATTTGATTTATTTGATCTATATAAAACGGATACCGTCACTTTCACCTAACCCTGGATCAGCATTCACGGAGAACACCCAGTCACTTGTCACACGATCACAATCACCAGATTATTAACACCTGCCCGTCATCAGCACATGCACTATTTAGGATCGCTCAGCCAGAGACTCGATGGCTGAGCTCAAGGTTAGACACTCTATCTAACCTCACCCTGTTCGCTTACCTGTCAAACTGTTGTGCTCCTTCAGCCTGGAACTTTTATGGCCTGTGGATTGGGACTTTGAGGACTCTGTGAATGGCTTTATGAGACTGAGTATACTTACCCTTTACTTACCTGTTTGATCCTGCCACACTTCTGCAAAAGACTTTAAATACTTACCAGCGGAGTTCCTATGTTTTATATCACCTGTTGTTGCTCCTATTACCTTTCATTGAACCGCTGAGGAATTACTTTCTGTTGGTCACTAATAAACTCACTTGCTGAATTGATATCTCCATGTCTGTATTCTCTGAGCGTGACAGAAGCTCAGCCCCATAAAACGGAAAGGATATGGAGCAGAAAGAGATGGCAGCGATCGCAGAGCCATATTCAACTTTTCTCCAAATCCTCCAAGAGCTGAGAAATACGGCTCCAGCAACCACTGCCAGTCCCGTGCCCCGACCACAATCCTTCTCGGGTGATTAATAATCCTGTGAAGGATTTTCGTTACAATGCTCACTGTTTTTTGAGGCACAACCAGGCCGATTTCTAACAGATCAAAGCAAAATTGCATTAATTATAACACTCCTTTCAGGCAGAGCGCTGCAATGGGCAGAAGCCCTATGGAGTTCGGAAAGCCCAAATCTCTCATCTTTGTCACTGTTTTTACAACAGTTTCGTCTGGTCTTTGGACAACCCACCTCATCAAGCCCCTGGATGCCCGACCCATTAACACCATCACGGAGGATCTCACACTCCAAATCGGTTGTCTACATCAGGAAAAGATTAATTTCTTTGTGCTTCCTGAAGCCTCCATTGACATCCTACTAGGACGACCTTGGTTGATGAACCATAGTCCCAACACATGCTGGAGAACAGGTGAAATTTTACAATGGAGCCCATATTGTTTTAATCACTGTTTGTCCTCCCTTTTACAGCCACCTGTAATACCTTGCCTGTCCACCACTATTGAGAGTCCCGAAACAAACACCAAAGTATGTATCCCTCCTGAATACTCAGAATTCTACGATGTGTTTAGTAAGGAGGCCGCAACTCATCTGCCTCCACACCGCAGATGGGATTGCGCGATTGATCTAATTCCTCAAGCCACCCTGCCAAACGGAAAGATTTAACCCCTTTCTTTACCAGAACAAGAGGCTATGGAGGAATATGTAACTGAGGCTCTGGCAGAGGGTTTTGTATGTCCTTCTACCTCACCCGCAGCTTCTAGCTTTTTCTTTGTGGCGAAGAAAGATGGTGGACTTAGGCCATGTATAGATTACAGATCGCTTAATTCTCAAACTGTAAAATTTGCCTACCCACTGCCCCTCATTCCCTCCACCCTAGAAGAGTTAAGACAGGCAAAGATCTTCAGTAAATTGGACCTAAGCGCGTATAACCTCATTCGTATTCGTAGTGGTGACGAATGGGAAACCGCTTTTGTCACCCCTAGCGGCCACTACGAATACTTGGTTATGACGTATGGCCTGGCCAACTCACCCTCGGTATTCCAAAATTTCATGAACGAGATTTTCCGGGACATGTTGCACCAATTTGTAGTCATTTATATAGATGATATCCTGATATGCTCCAAAGATCTACCTACCCATGTCTCTCATGTCCGGCAGGTCCTCCAACGCCTTCATTCACACCAACTCTACTTGAAAGGGGAGAAATGTGAGTTCCACTTAACTCGTGTTCATTTTCTGGGGTATTACATCACCCCAGAGGGAATTGAGATGGATCCAAGGAAGGTAACCGCAGTGCAAGACTGGCCCGTACCTACCACCGTAAAAGAGCTGCAATGTTTCCTAGGATTTGCGAACTTTTATCGCCGCTTCATAAAGAATTATAGCCAAATCTCCTCAGTCCTTACCTCTCTATTGAAAGGAGCCAAGATGACCATTACCTGGACTCCCGCAGCACAAGAAGCCTTCACCTACCTGAAAGCGGCATTCTGTACGGCACCTATTTTAAGTCACCCAAACCCAGATCTACCTTTCGTCGTAGAGGTGGATGCCACCACTACGGGAGTTGGGGCCACCCTTTCACAATGGCACGGTCACCCATCCACTCTACACCCCTGCGCCTACTTCTCCAAGAAGTTATTGGCTGCCGTGCAAAATTATGACGTGGGTAATCGAGAGCTACTCACCATTAAATTAGCCCTCGAGGAATGGCGCCACTGGCTTGAAGGAGCACAACATCCTTTCACCGTAATTACTGATCATAAATTCTTCACCAGATTCCATTTTAAAATATCGTATAGACCTGGATCAAAGAACACGAAGGCAGATGCCTTATCACGTCTCCACCAGCCTGATCCCTCACCGGAAATTCCTGAGACCATTCTGCCACGAGATACCTTCCTCGCACCAGTACAGTGGACCATTGACACCCGTATACAACAGGCCACACTACAGGAACCAGCACCACCTGGGGGACCAGCTAATAAACAGTATGTCCCACACATACTTAAAGATCTGTTGGATTTCGTTCATGCTTCCTCAGGGTCCGGGCATCCAGGTGGTAAACGCACCCTCACTCTACTGCGGAACCAGTACTGGTGGCCAGAGATGGTTCAAGATACCTACCATTATGTAAAGGGGTGCTCCGTTTGTGCCATGTCCACTACATCTCATCGTCTGCCCGAGGATAAGCTGGTGCCACTACCAATCCCCGACCGTCCCTGGTCACACATAGCTATAGATTTCGCCACTGACTTACCTAACTCTGATGGTTACTACCATATTAGTGGTAGTGGATCGATTTTCCAAAGCCTGCAAACTCATACCTTTACCCGGTCTGGGTACTTCTGTAACTTTTGTTTTCCCATGTTTTCAGACACTTCGGCATCCCTGAGGATATCGTATCCAATAGAGGTACCCAGTTCACCTCTTGTGTCTGGAGAGAATTCTTTCGGCTGCTGGGTGTATCCTTCAGCTTATCCTCGGGGTACTATCCTCAGATGAATGGCCAAACGTAGCGGAAGATCCAGGAGATATCCCGGTATCTCCGGTCTTACTGCCATGACCACCAAGACTCCTGGAGCCAGTATCTGCCATGGGCCGAATATGCCCAAAATCCCCTAAGGCAGGTGCAGCTCCAATACCTAATTGAATGGGAAGGTTATGGTCCAGAGGAAAGAAGTTGGGTAAACAGAAATGATATACTTGACCCATCCTTAACTGCCGAATTCCATCTAGCACATCCCACCTGTCTAGCTCCTAGAGGTCGTGGCTGCCCTCGCTGTCGGGTTTGATCATCAGGAGCCGCTCGTGGAGGAGGGGGTAATGTCACGCTGTCTCTTTCACCTAACCCTGGATCAGCATTCACAGAGAACACCCAGTCACTTGTCACACGATCACAATCACCAGATCATTAACACCTGCCCATAATCAGCACATGCACTATTTAGGATCGCTCAGCCAGAGACTCGATGGCTGAGCTCAAGGTTAGATGCTCTATCTAACCTCACCCTGTTCGCTTACCTGTCAAACTGTTGTGCTCCTTCAGCCTGGAACTTTTATGGCCTGTGGATTGGGACTTTGAGGACTCTGTGAATGGCTTTATGAGACTGAGTATACTTACCCTTTACTTACCTGTTTGATCCTGCCACACTTCTGCAAAAGACTTTAAATACTTACCAGCGGAGTTCCTATGTTTTATATCACCTGTTGTTGCTCCTATTACCTTTCATTGAACCGCTGAGGAATTACTTTCTGTTGGTCACTAATAAACTCACTTGTTGAATTGATATCTCCTTGTCTGTATTCTCTGAGCGTGACAATAACATGATTGGAAATAATTTTATGGCAATGCAAACATCTTTTTTGTATTTGTTAACACTGTTATATGCGTATTTCTTTTTTGTCGTTATAATTAAATCAACTGATGTGTTAGCCAAAACAGTAATATAAAATATTGTGAATGTGTTAAAAATAGTGCTGTCAAATGATTAATTGTGATTTACTGCATCTGAAATAAAAGTTTTGGTTTGCGTAATATATGTGTGTGTGTGCTGGGTATATTATGTATAAATAAAGACACACACATACAGTATTTTGGATGCAATTAAAAATAATTAATAGTTTGACAACACTAGTTAAAAATGTAATTCTAAAATTAATTATTTTACAGATCCTCTAGCACCCTCTTGTGGGCTCTGGGGATGTCAGTGTATTTTTGTGCTGTCTCTATTGCAGTGATGTGTTCTGTGGGTATCTGCTGTGCACTAACACTGGCAGAATCCCACGGATTGGGACTATGAAAGGAGAAGTCACTCCCACAAATTTCAACCATCAGGGCAGACTGATTGACTGCAGGTGAGACACACAAAGACTGATATATCATGTTTATCATGTATTATATACTGGACCTAAACACAATCACACTGCTCTCTCAGCGGTGGTCACGTCTTGATGGATGATCAGACTGATTTTGGGTATGTCGAGGATGGAACTCCATGCGGTCCATCTATGATGTGTCTGGACAGGAAGTGCTTCCCTATTCAGTATCTGAACCTGAGCTCCTGTCCCTCAGGACCCAATGGACACATCTGTTCCAGTCATGGGGTAAGACAAGCCTGACTGCACACATGCCATATTGAGGTTCACGCACTTATTCTGCCTGAACATCCATTGTTATTATTATCATTTTTGTCCATTCTGAATTTAAACAGGTGTGCAATAATGAGGCAACATGTACATGTGACACAACGTGGGCGGGGACGGATTGCAGTATGCCTGACCCTCCAAAAGAACCACCCCCTGCTGAAGACGAAGGACCCAAGGGTTTGTATCTTCGCTCTGACAATAACACAGACACGAACACGTACAGAGAGAGTGGAGCTTCTTCTTAAAACACCTGAAGAGATTTCGGTTTAAATCATGGTCAAATCTCTTGATGTTTCGAAAGGTTTTTTGTAAACGATTTACACTGAAAAGCATTAAAGCACCACTCAATGGACATTTCAAGTCAGAATTGCTTTTTACATCGAATAAATCACAAAACGTATGCGTGTATGTACATATTTCGAACATTAATTCAGGTTTTGTAGTGAACAATGTCTAATGTCACATTTGATCAATTTAAAGCAGCATTCCTGAATATATATATTCCTTTTTTACTGATACCAGACATTTAAACACAAAGGTCATATAATTGTTAATATTAGCCATTTATAGCCATTTATATAAGCCAGTATTAAATTTTTTTCAAATATAATAGCTAAAGGGTTAGTTCACTCTGTCATTATTAATTCTTATTACAGTTAATTCTGTCATTAATTACTCCAAAGCCATAAGACCACAGATCTTAAGATATATTTGATGAAATCAGAGAGCTATCAGACCCTCCATAGACAGCAACACAACTGAAACGATCCAACGTCAGTTTTGTGACGCTAGGAGAATAATCTGTTGTGTAAAGAAAATAAAAGTTACATCATTTACTCAACCGTTCTTCTCCCCTAAATTACGTCTTCCACCATTTTAAACAGTATCACAACACGCGTACAGTTTCCTCTAGACGTAAACTACGCTTCTTAGGTGGAATGCGTTCTTAAGTCATTTTTTTATTCTTTTAGCGCCGCAAAACTGAAGTTGATCCACTGATGTCACATGCACTGTTTTACCATGTTTCTGGACCTGTATTATTTTAGTTGTGTTGCTGTCTATGGAGGGTCAGATAGCTGATTTAGCTTTATTTGTGTTCTGAAGATGAACAAAGGTCTTATTCTTTTTTTTTTTTTACCTTTAATCTTTGTATTGAGCTTTTATCATTTTTTAACAATGCGGTGCTCTCCAGAACTCAGGTAACTTTTTCCATCTCATCTTGGCTTAGACATGTTGTGGCAGTTTCCCGAACAGGGTCAAGTCTGGGACAGAGACTAGTCCTAGATTAAAATAAATGTTAAGAGCTGTCTAAACTAGAAAAAGCTTATACTGAGATATCTTAAAATACATTATTGTCATTGTTTGGTCTTAAAATGCTCACAGATAATGCATTTTTGTAAGACATGTTTCTAAAAATTCTGAAATGTCCTAAATTAGGAAAGATCTAGTCCTGGCTTAATCTAATCCCTATCTGGGAAACCTGCTCGTTTTGACCAGCGTGTAAAGTGATCGATCACAGTTCATCACTTTGTTTTCACATGCAGGCTGAAGGCCGGCATGGAAATCTCAAACATTTTTAAGGCAGCATAAAAATGCTAGATCTAGTGAAGACACTGCTGGTTTTGCTGGAACAGATTTTTTCTACAGTTCTAGTGAATCAAAGCTCATGTCCCATTTTTCCCCCCAAACAGGTCCTAGTGCCACCAATCTCATCATAGGGTCGATCGCGGGGGCCATCCTGGTGGCAGCTATAGTCCTGGGTGGGACGGGCTGGGGGTTTAAGTAAGAACCGTTCTGCATGTCTCTTCTCTCTAACTTTAGGCAGCTTTATACCTGCAGCTTACACTCGCCACGGTCTGGGTTTCTGCTGCAGACTCTGTACCTGGACAGAAACAGTCCACAATCGAGTCACTGCAGCAGAACCTCAAACCAGCTTGAAGGGCACAGCTGAAATCCTGACCTGCATGTTAAGATGACGCACAACCTCAGTTGTCATTCACCATCCGCAAGCCTTACAGACACCAGCCAGAGAGGCTGAGTCTACATGGTGCAGAAAATGTTTGGGAATAGATAGTTTATAATCAACTGAAGCTAACGGCTTGAATTGTATTCAGTGGTCTGTCTGTGCAATTAAATGTACAGTTAGTTTTAGCCACATTATTCTACTGCAATAATTTATGGACTCAAACATAACAACGTACACAGTCAGTCATACAACTATATACCGCATTAGCAGCTGTTCTGCTGTATATAAGCCATCTGCCATGCTGGTACAGTCAAAGCCAGTGTTTAAGTGATTACTGGACAGACACTTAATAGCATGTTAATTAAATTGTTACTATTTATTATGAATAGAAAACTATTAGCTAAACCTTTTTTTACCCACTTAAGCACTTATGTACATTATTTCTTTTGTTATCTTATATATATGTACAAAGTACTGCTGAATATACTGACAACCATTTATGGTTATGAATACACTGTAATGTAATTTCTATTTCAACGTCTATGTAATAAATATGTATTGTAATTACACATTTGTAATGATCATTACATTTAAAATGAACTTTTAATCCAATGATTAAATTACAGTCAATTGCTTTACATCTGCATTAGTTAAAATAAATTTACTTCTTTAAAGTATGACAAATTTTAAATTTTAAACTTGACGTCATTTTTTTATAAAGATTATAAAGAAATATAGTCATATACAAGTGCGCTTTTATATTATTTTATCTGCAAATACAGTATTTTACAAATATATTTTTAGTATTTGAAGTACACTAAAGTGCACATTCAGTACAAATACATGCACTACTTTTGCACAAGGAAAGTTTTTTAATGTGCCTGAAGAACAGCATCTGAATTGTCTGGAGCAGTCTAATGCGGTATCTAGTATAGATATCTACGTATACGTTTTGACTGTTTTTTTAAGCTTCAACACAAACTGTTTTAAAGGGCTTTTTCACAGCAAACTGAAAATCCTGTCAGCAATTGCTCACCCTCTTGTTCCAACTGTATGGCATACTTTCATCTGTGAAGCACATGCAGATCGCTAGCAGCATGCTGGAATGCTCTTTTCTACTCAGTGAAAATTGTGTAGAACTGTTTCGCAATCTGATTACAATCCTTATGATTGAGACGCATCCAGTGTGACATTGGGTCATATTTCATTCAGACCGGATTTGGTCATATTTTATATTAGGTGGCCTTTTGATTAAAGCCTGAGAACAATGTACTTTTGTTTATATTATATTGCAAAACAATTTTGCGGTCACCGAGGTGCATACGGGTACGGTTGGGGAAAGGTTTGGTGGTATGCGTTAGTTTAATGGTGGGTTAAAGCATAAGGGATGGGTCAACAGTGTAGCTATAAATGTAATTACAGAAATTAATTACAGATGTAACTACATAAGTATTTTTAAAAATATAAGTACAATGTAAAAACAAATTATTAATTTAAATGCATGTACATAGTAGTTAAGGACACCTAATATAAAGTGGCACCCCGGATTCAGTTATTTGTCATACGTGAAAGTAACTTGAGAGACAATTTGCAATGTTGACAAAATTATAAATCAAATTTGATATTTGATATGGATCATTCCTGCTTGACAGGCAAAAAGAAAGTTATGCAGTTTTGGAGGATGAGTAAATGATGACTGAATTTTCTTTTCTGAGTGCAGTATTTTTTTGTGTAAGTATAAGAAAAGTGTGGTCAGTCGTGAGACACCATCATAACCCTTCCACTCTCTTTCAGTCCTGAGTAAACTCAAGAGGCCTTTGTGACATGACATGTGCTCTTCACTTCCTGTCTCCTTGCGGAGCTGCTGGCTGGCAAACACACCTGGTACAGACAGATCTCACTGGCACTGGTCTGCATGACCATGTTCAGAAATGCTGCCATTTCACTCCCTCACACAGTTATCTTATCTGCATGGGGGAGTGCTGGAAATGACCAATGATGTCATCTCAAGAGCTGTTCACACTGACAGCGAATGAAGTCTATTCATTGTGGTCTAAGATGTGGTTTTGACTGTATCAGAAGTGGGTCATGGTCATGCAGCAGACCCTCATGACAGTGCAATGTTAGTAAGTCTGCTGAGAGATCATTTAACCTTTTTTATGACAAGTGTTCAGAGTGTAAGAAATATGCTTTTTAAGATATTTTGGATGAGACCTGGGAGACTTGTGACTGTCCTATTGACTGCAATTCAATAATTTGCCATTTTAAAGAATATGTACAGAATGTAATTTATGTGCACTCAAAAACAGCACATCCTTGTGGCCCGGCTGACACAGAACAGCGTACATGGAGCGATCAGTGCATACTCTCCACAATGGTGCTACAGTGCTTGCGGAGAAATACAGGGAAACAAATTATTAAATAAAGTCAGTATTTTAAATTTCTATGTTGCTTCATAACATTGAGATTGAACCACTGATGGAAGATGGAGTACTGTGAAGATGTCTTTCATACTTTTCTGGACCTTGACATTGTTTCTTGGCAATCAATGGGACAGCGAGCAATTCACTAAGAGTTATTATTTATTAATAAAAAATAAGGTTTGTGTTAGGATTTCAAGTTGTTTAAATTGCTGTCATTGTGAGCACCCTTAAGACGTACACCCCATCAATAGACCCCGTTCACTGAGTGTGGTCTGTTCTTCTTAAAGCAGTTCATTTCCACTGAAGGAGCCCATTACCAGTCAAATCACCATTGTCCTTGTCGGCTGATGTAAGGCATGGCACCAGTGCTGTAATATGTAGTAAAGATCATTCTGCTTCAGTTCCACAATGTGTAAACAACTTCAGCCATTGCAGAGCATGTGTAGAAAACACATCAGATTGAAGGGTCTCATTTCTCTTATTTGAATGCCGTGGAGCTGAAACAGAGTCTCAGGTGTGGTGATTAGTGTTTTGTTTCAGATTAACTTTTCTCTTTGCTCTTCTTCCAAACAACAAGGAACGTCAAACGCAGAGGGTACGATCCAAATGCTTCTGCCATCTAGTGGACAGGAGGAACGCTCCGATCTCCAGAGCTTCTCTATTCAGCTGGGCTGCTGTTTTTGCTGCTCTTTTCTGGCAATAGTTATACTTGAAAAATGTTACACATTATAGTAAAGAAATCAACCAACAATACCTTAGTTTATGTAGCTCCTCCCCCTTTTATAAACTCCACCATGTCTCACTTAGCCATCTCCCTCCACCCTAGCAGCCAATCAGATCATTCTTACATCACAGAAGCATGACATCACACCAGCCTGGCCTTGGCACCTGTTTGAAGGTTTTGCATGGCTGATGCCCATATTCAGCAGAATACAGCATAACAACCTATGAAGAGCATAAATATTACCCACACAGTCTCAGACCCCCTTCACTTCTTGATTGCTTATTTGATGGAAGTAATTGATAGCTGCATGGCTTAGCCTTAGAGAGACATGTTGAGTTGAATTTATGGGATATATTTAATTCTACATATAAATGACCAGAGACAACAATAGCAATAGCTTGTGCAAAAATGAAAATTCTGTCATTAGTTTCTAATTTTCATGTTTTTCCAATACTGTTTGAAATTCTTTCTTGAGTGGAACACTAAATATGTCAAGCAGAATATTTTGGCAACTCTACACCATATTAGTAGTATTAGCGGAGTAAAACTACCTAATACATCAACAAGAAGTTTGTCTACCAGACATGACACGATCAAAATCAATCAAAAAGCCAATGCACAATTTGTATACATTTGTAAGAATGACTTACGCCTAACACTGCCCCTTACCCTACCTGTCACGAGGGTCTAGACAAATCATCCAAAATGGAGTGAGGTCGCATGTATTAGCCACCTCGTTGCGTTGGGTTAACCTTGCAATAGATTGTATGCTGTTGTTCCAGCTGCAGTGTCACAGAAATAAAAATAGAATCAGCTGTTGCTCGTGGTGTATTGCAGTCATGGCTGGCTAGAACAAAGACACTAGCATGGAAAGGACACTTTTTATTGCGTGTCACAGCATTAAGTTGCCATTGTTATGTAAAGTCATTGTCCCTACATTAACAGACCAGTGTGCAATTCAATATCAGATGATGTCCGAGGGTGAGATTAGCTAAGTGTTGGCCCTTTAGAGGTTGAAGCATAAACATGCATGTTACGTACAGAAGTAGGATTGGTAGTCAAGCTCTGCAGCATAACTGCAGTCTCCCTAATAACCTGTCCTGTGTATATTGGCAAAATATACACACCACACCTGACATGGGGAATCAAAAATAGATATTGTTGCGATTAATTAAGAATTCATAGTTACAACTTATTACTTTGTGGCTGTATTTTATTAAAGGGGTTGTATGATGTGTCTTGTTCTCATTGGTTGGTTCTGTCTTGTGTTCCCCTCTGTCTAGCATAAAAGAACCCCTCACCCTCTCTCATACGCTGATTATTGCAAAGCCATTCCCTTGTTCCTCGTTCTTGTTCTTTCCTTGTTTATTTGCGTTTTCGACCTTTGACAGACTAATTTTTTGATTGTTTGCTTCCTGCCTTGACCCTAGCCCGTTTATTGGAATTACTCTTTTCCTGGATTGAATTGTTTGCTGGTGTTTAACCTTGCCTGTTTGACCACATTTGTGAATAAAGTGTTTGCATTTGGATCCCTGCTCGACCCTCAGTCCCTTCGTTACACACACCTTTAAACCACTTGTTTAAACACGCCCCCACTTTTCTACGTCACAGAGTGGGTTTATTTCACCCAAATGTTTCCAGAAAGAAAGAAGGCGGAGCTATTATTCTGTATTAGTCTGTAGTGTTGCTGCAGGCGCCATGTTCTGGAGACGCTGTGTGTTGTTGTGAAAGTGCTTCCAAAAGAGGACACGACTAGAAATCAGTGTTAA